>BMAV01006401.1:390347-420937 GCA_019973955.1 Trichonephila inaurata madagascariensis
CTATACTGTTAATTGGTAGTCATGATCAACGACTCTCCTTTGAAGAATAATTTGCATTCTGAGTAGATAATGATTCTTTTAGGTTCGAATGAAGCTCGTATCTTTCTTCGAGGTGTATTAAAGCAGCTCACGAAAAAAAAAGCAATTTTAATGCTTCAAAAGAATTAAAATTATATACGGCGGTTGGGCGTCATCGAGAAGCTTATTTTCAGGATGTTATTTTCAAAACGTGAAGTAACGTATGAAGGGCCAGTTGGCCATCCGCCTTTCTGAAAATGGTAGCTTCTGACGTAGAGACTCTGAGAATTTCTGCATGTTTTAAGTATTTGAGTCGAACTCATTATTATTACTGCTCCTTAGTTTATTTTTGAGTTGAGACAGGGCTGAATATTCCTGTACAAAAAGTAATGCAATAACAGTGCTGTTGCATGAAAGCAGATGAGTGTGGATAATATACAAGTGCACCTCATGGACATGATCCAGCTTGGTGGCAAATTGAGAAAAAGCCTCTTTTGGAATTAGTGTTATTTACATGTACCTGAGTGATTTCTAATAAATTGTTGGGATGTCGCAAGGCCCTCTCTGAAATCCCATTTCTTCTGCGGAATTTAATTTATCCCATTATTGTGAATTGGATGCTATTAAGGAAATCTTTCTGAAATATGTTGAGACTAATGGGTGTGTATCCTTAGGTAAATCTGTGGCTTTTCTCTTCTTTCTTCCGCAGCTTAACAATGTTGTGCAGTCTCCATTGCGTAAAAAAGGGATTAGTAGAGAGATATTTGTTGTGAATTTCATTTAGGTTATAACTTCTTTGAGAACTGGATATTTTTATAAGAGCATAGTTGGAATTATATGAACTTGCATTTTACCGGTGTTAGGCAGTTTTTCAGTAAAGTTTCTAGCTTCAATAAGATAAGTGAGGAAAGGATTGTGTGCAGAAAAGTCGTCAAATAAGTGATAATTTAAATTTTCGATTTCTTCAATCTAGTTATCGCTCAACATTTTTTAAAAGAATGGCATCGAAAGTACCTTTAAAAGCACCCCCTTTTTCAAAATGAGCCTCTTTTCCCTTGATCTACTTCAAAGTGGAGAGTTAATTCCTTTTTTAGTAATATTTTTTATTAGATTGTAGAGAGAATTGTCCCCAGTATGTAAATTCACAAGAAAATTCTTCCAGCTTCTGATTCAATGCACGTATTTTTGAATTCTGATTTGCATGATGAGAGCATTCAATTCGTTTTTGTAGAGAGACGGGTACCTAGTGTTTTACTCCATGCTTCCCTAAATGCATTTTTAATTCGAATTATATTCCTTCTATTTTGCTAGGATGACGGAAGTGATCAATGTTAATGAAAACATTTTAAGTAACTCTCCGGAAATTTCGAACTGCGATGTCTTTATTTCCTATATTCAGGTTACTTTTTAGGTTGTTGTGAAGAACTTCTTGAAACTGAGTCCAGATAGTGATTTTTAATGGTATTAAGGTGCTATTGTAGTGTGTGGCATTTGTAAAACAAGTCATACAAAAAACAATTTTTTTTAACGTCAATTCCTACTTTGTTAGAAAAAACGTACTGACACCATCTGTTGCAGCTAATTGTACCTATAAGGAAAATAACGTAGAATAAATTTAAAATTAAAAAATAAAACTTAATTAATGAATTAATATTTGAAAAAAACTATATTAACATCAAGTGTCATCCACTACAAGTTTAAAAAAATTTATTTGAACTTGATTGGATAAATAGAAATTATTTTATTAACGATTGAACATTATAACAAGATAAATAAATACATAAATATATAGAGAGTGTGAGCTATAATAGTAGGAATTGAAAAATTGTATTAAAGCATAGGTGGAAAAGTAATACTTGGGTCAATTTCCTTCAAAATGACATTCTATTTTCCCTTTTCGTAGCGCCTGTTGATGGCACTACAAGCGCCTTTGATGTGTACTGAATTTCTAATAATATACTACGTATCGTGTATTGGGTTTCGCAAGATGAAAAATTAACAGGGGTTTAAATACTTCTTGAATGGTGCTTTAGCGAGGGCGCCAACAATTTACTTGTGGGAAATAACTAATAAATCTTATTTTTACACCCTTTTATAAGCTTCAGTTGTATGTAACAGAATCTGAACTCAATTTTTACCCACTTTCCATAGGAGCCCATATTAAACTGCGTAAATTTATGTACCTTTTTCTCAGAAACTACATATTTCTCATGGGTAAAATTTTTACAGTGGGTTATGTGTACTATTAATAACAGTTTAATGAAGGGTTTTGTCTTTTTGTTCAAAATTAAATTATGAATTTTTTAAAAATTGTCCAATTCCCACCCCTCCTCCCTAAAATTTAGTTTTAAAAAAAGTCACACACACACACACATATCTAAAAATGTTTGCTAGATATACCTAATTCCCTCCATTAAAATGTGTAAGCATGTTAAAAGTCTGCTTACTGAAAATTCGGGGATTATATAATAAGAACTTTTTGAGGAAAAGGTACATAAAGTGAAAAATATTACATCTTGAGAAAACAGGCTTTAAAGTGTAAATTTGTAATTTTTTTAG
This sequence comes from Trichonephila inaurata madagascariensis, assembly GCA_019973955.1. NCBI lineage: Eukaryota > Metazoa > Arthropoda > Arachnida > Araneae > Nephilidae > Trichonephila > Trichonephila inaurata. The sequence goes on from BMAV01006401.1 coordinate 392,925, forward strand.
CATTTACTTTTTTTAATACTTTCCAGAAGCATATAAAGCATTGTTTTTACTCTATGTTCGCACAAAAGACTCTATTCATTTTCTTTTTTTCATTATTTTTAACGTTTGCCTTTTTTCGTGATCTTAAGATGCTTTCGTTGGGTTGCACGAATTCTACGTATATCTAGTTTTTTGAAGCATGACACACATTTATAACTTGGCTCAATATCACAATGTTTTAAGATAATTAATTTTGCTACATGACTCATATTGAAGTGTGCAATAGCCATATTTACCCCTAAATTTAGAGTTCTTAGTTCCACAAATGTAGATCTTGGAATCACTGACCATATGGCCTTATTAACTGACTCATTTCGGTTATGGGTCTTTCCATGTAAACGATTTCTTAATAACATGAGGTCATAAATTGACTTCATTTAATTCATTATGGTACATAACACGTGTGTATGTGTTTATGATCATAGAGCCTTTCGTTACATTCAGCTTCTGTCTTTTGAAACTGGCACCAGGAATTTATAATCGCAGGATACAGTCTATGTTGAGGGCTCTCGTTTGAAGACAGAAGATGAAAATAAACAGTCCAAACAGCATTTTTCATGCTGTGTAGATCATTGATATTACTTCTAAAAGCATACTATAATATCTTTGAATTTTAGATACCAAGATGTCGGTGAGTCGGTTGCGACCACATAGGCTTTTTCCGTCACTTAACTTTTTTCCCCTGTTTCTCTTTTAAGATCCAAAAGACCTATACCCATACACTTTTGGATAAGTCCAATACACTTTAATTTTTCCACTTGAACATCATTTAGTTCGCAATCATCAGAAACCTATACAAGGGGAAACACAGGTGCTCTTAGCAGAGCTCATTTGATGCGCGTCAAGGAGTAGCTTCATTTAAAAAAATAAAAATACTTTTAATTATCATATTTCCCCATATTAGATATCACTTTAAATAGAAATATTTGAACTTTTAGAAAATATAAAAAAGTGAAAAGGGAGAATTTTTGAAAATTCAAGTGCTGGACCCTCTTAAAAAGTCAGATGAATTCGAAATTTTGCTCACTTGTCCAGGACCGACGACAATACAATAATTTAATATTTTTGTTCCATTGTCCTGATCCGCGGATTAACGATTTCCCATTTTCAGATCCCATTTCCAGATTTGGAGACTAAAAGATCAAGTTACAAGTTAGTTCGATTAATTAACTATAAGAGGGTGTTTTTTAGTTTTATTAAGCTAAAAGTTATTCAATTTCCTATACCGACGGTTGGGGGGCATAGCTGGTTTGTCGCTGGCCTTGGCCAAGTCGGTGGATTTTCATAATGCGGAAAATCGACAGCGTCCATGTCGTATGATTATGCAGCTGTAAAAGATCCATTCTGTGCCTATTTCGCTTGGATGCTCTCGGCAAAATTAAATTCCCAGAATAAGTTCGCATCGTCAGAGCTCAGGTGTCTCCCCTGGTTGAAAAAACTAGGGTCAAAATTACTTGCGGCAATGGTATCGCCTATATGGTGTGCACTAAAAAGTGATACCTGTTCATGAGGAATATAACAGGTCTGCAATGGTAAAAATACCAATACGCGCGCAGCCCTATTGAGAAAAAAAAATTCACTATGCTGCGTCGAATAAGAAAGAAGCAGCCTATGTGTGTATATCTATTTTTATTATAAAGTATTTTTGTTTATTGATACTTTCAAGATGAAAATCATATAAAGAAGACATATATTTCCTAAAAAAAGCATTAACAAATACTTTTAAGACACATTTTCTTGTAAAAATTACAAAATAATTTAAAGTTATATATATCGGAGAAACATGTGCAGTTTTTTGGATATAATTTAGGAAAACATATAAACCGAATTATAGTTTGTTTTTTAAATTTTTATTTTAAAATACCTAATATTAAAAATATCCTAAAAAGTAAAATATGTATGAATCAGTTTAGTTTTAGGCTTATATATGTATGTTCCCCATAAACTTATATATAATTTTATTTACCGTACGTTGTGTTTTCTTCTTTTATCTGTATTACTAGAGCTTAATATTAACTGTCGTTTATATTACTTACGCTTTTCAAAGAGCTAAAAAATACTTCTTGGTATATTTTTTTTTCATTTTTATTTCCAGAGATTTTTGATGACAAAGTGTAATTTATTCAAAAGTCGATGTGATAATTTTTATATACTAAGGTGTTTATAGGGATGCTTGACTATTTTTGTTTCGGCAAAAGAATTTTCCACTGCTCGGAAGCATCATCTCTTTATTCTAAAACTATTTTCAAAATATATCCACAATCTGATAAAAAAAAATAAATTTAGATAATGATTATCACTATCTATACAAACCGAAACGTTCAAAGAAAACAATACATGAATATCAGGAGTACAAACAGTGAACAAATGAAATATGAACAGTAAATAGAAACAGTAATATTTAAAAATAACTGTAGTGTTGTTTTTTTTTGAGGTTAAGTTGATAAAAAAGTATAAGAAATCGGCTACAACTGAACTAATACATTAACTGACAAACGGCTTACTTACAGGTTCAAAGTGTGCATTAATTTAACTTTTCCACACTCTCAAAATTCACGTGCCACCGCAAGTTAAGTAACATATTTCTGTGCTCCCTGTTTCTAATCACGCATCCTATAACCAATGAAAATAAATTTTTTTTTAAAACTATCTTGATACTTTGTCTATGTACTATGATGAACTATGTCATCTCAAAAATATTTTTCGATATAACAACAAAGCTTTCACTTAAATAACTTTGTGTAAATTTCCAAAATTTTTGTTTAAAAAATCTTGCCAATGTCATAATGTTCAGAACAAGTCTAACATTCTGATAAAACGAACAATTTATTTGCAGTCAAACAATAAACAATACACGTGTTGCTTTGGGAGCTCACGATTTTTTAAGTAGTCCGGAGCCTGTACATATCTCTATAGTGCTAGCTCACCCTCAGTACACTGTTGATTCCATTCTACACAACATTGGCCTTGTGAAGTTACAATCTCCCGCCCAGCTGGGACAGAACGTCAATGTGTTGTGTCTGACAGATTCCAGTGTCATAGGACATCCAGACCAAATGGCTACCGAAGTTGGATGGGACGTCCACAGATATCCAAGTGAGTGAATAAGATAGCCAACATCATTATCTTTTTAAATATTGTTACGAATTTTGTGTAAATAGTGTAAATAATTTGTACTTGGATGTGTAATGCATTTATATTACTCTATGTTATATTCATTTTATGTTAAAATTGCAATATTCGCAAGCAACGCCGGCCCTTAAATTATAATGGTGATTCACAATGGGAACATGGCGAAATCTTGGCGCTAAGGCTGGTGGCATCATTTTTGGCAACCTCTGGCGACTTGGTTACCATGCTGGCGACCATTTTTTGTTGATTTCGGGACCCTATAGAGTCTTCTAGAAAAATTAGTGGAGAAATACAAATTTCATGATATATGACGCAAGCGCATCTTTCTCGAAGGATCCACCGGGGCTATAAATAGAGAGATGCTTGCCGTGAAACCTGCATGCGATTTTTTGACTAGCGATTAGTAGACTTGCCTTGAGCGTGAAGACTAGCGATCAGCTCGGTTATTGAGTAAGACGAGCGGTGCTTATGAATAATCTTTTGCACACGTGTAATTTACACACGTGCATTTTGCATACGTGTTATGTCTGAGCGCTGTAGACCATCTGATATTTATTCTGCGAATTCTGCTGTTGAATCCTGTATTCAAAGGATTTTTTTCTCGACAATAAATTTCCCTTACACTTGAAGAACTGTCTTGTTCTTTGTGACTGATTTTTATATAAAATCTTCGAACCCCGATCAACATAACAATACATAATTTGTATCACTTACAAGGCTTGTGATGGAGTAAGAATCTAATAGTTAAACAGAGCCTCGTAATTCCATTTTCAAACTGAGGGTGCATGTTTGACAATCCCTCTGCTGATGCAAAAGAGATAGAAATTTAGATTAATGGATTTAGTCCTCGAATTTGAAGAGACTGTTTACTGAGGAGACTGGGCTGCAGCAATTGGTTGAACGCTGCAAATATATAAACACAGTTCTTCTATTATTCTGTAAAGTTTCTTCCTGTAACATATTAGTACGTAGCTTTGCTCCATAATTTAGATTCATGTTGGAATATATTTCTGACTATGGTCCTTATACATACATTTGTTGTGTGGCCACAATAGCCGAGTGGTCATGGTCACTATAGTTCGTGGCCAACGTTGTCGAATTTTGTGTTCAAATCCTAGTGGCACGGAAGACCTTCCGTGTAGAAGTCGGTCGAGGATAAAAGTCCTTCCATTGGCGTAGTCGCTTCTGGTCATAAATGGTAATTCTTCCCTATTGCTTTTAACTATATCATTGAAATTTTGAAAATACCTATAGACCTTATACCTTTGTAACCTTATGTGTGTGTACTTATATCTTGTTTGTTATATGTATTATATCTACGCAGATTTGAGGGACGGCTATGTCAACCAAATGAAGTAGAACTGATTCTTTTGCACTAAACAAGAAAAGAAAACTTTATCTTCGGAATAATTACTTAACGTTATTAAAGATTTCGGTACAAAAATCTGTGAGTCAGCAAAGAAGTTTAATTTAACTGAATAGACGGCCAGAACAGTTATAAAGAGAAAAAATAAAATTCTCGACGCTGTAAAAAATGCCAAATCTTTAACTACAATTGTTCAACTTCACGGTATTATCACTGAAATGGAAACTATGCCAAAATTATGGTGTGATAATCAAGTCAGTGTGTTGATCAGAACACGGTAAGCTCTCAAGCTAAACTGATTTTTGAGAGAATTAACGCGGATGCTAGGTAGACGGCTAAATATGAAGAATTTAAAGTTAGTAACGGTTGATGCAGGAGAGTTAAAGGTCGCTGTAACTGACTCAGCTTTATAGCATGTGGATAAGAGGCAAGTTCTGATAAAGGGACTGCGTCTTACTATCCATGGAAATCAAAAGCTGTGATGGGGGGAGGAGACTATGCTAATCAAATCATGTTCAATGTATATGAGACTAACCTGTTCAGGAAGATGCCTTAAAGAACTTTTGTCGCACGTGAAGAAAAAACATTTCCTGATCTTAAGGCTGCCAAAGACCGATTAATAGTAATGGTTGGCACAAATGCAATTGGAGATCGTAAGTTAAAACCACTCTTAATTTATCATTTAGAAAATCCAAGAACTTTAAGAAATAAATTTGAATCTGGCTTCCTTATCATTTGGAAGTCAAATCGTAAGTCTTGGGTAACAGCTTACTTTTTTGAGAACTGATTTAGTCATCATTTCATACCTGAAGTAGAACGTAATTGCCAATCTAAACAGATTCCATTTAAAGTGATTCTAATAATCGACAATGCATCAAGTCATTCACCTGCAATTTTAGGTAATTTTGACCCACGTGTAAAAGTTGTTTTCGCCATCCAATGCAACCAGTTTGCTTCAACTGATGAATCAAGAAGTCATCTAAACATTCAAAGTTTATTATACGAGACGATTATTTGCACATCTGCGTGAAACTATGAGACAAAGCAACGAGCTCTCTGTCAAAGACCTTTGAAAAGAATTCCATGTGTTTGAATGAAGTGAGAATAATCAAACAATCTTGGAATGAAGTTTCACAAAAAAAAAACTTTAAATGGTGTCTTGAAAAAACTGTATCCTTTTTTTTTCTTTTCATCACTGAAACTCAGGCGGAATCAGTGACGAGAGAATGAAAAAATTAGTTATATAATTGAAGAAGTTGTCGATTTTGCCAGGCAAATAAATTTAGAACTGAATAGTGATTACACTCAAGAACTGCTGGATCCCATAACAAGAAGCTGACAATTGATAAGCTCATAGAAATACTTGAGCAAGAGCAAGATGTTGAAGGATTTGAGTCTTGAAATCCAGTTTGATCAGAAGATCGAATGACGATTAGGAATTGGACAGACCTCAAATTAATTAGAAAAATGACACAAATTTTAGAAGACATAGATTCCAACGAAGAGCTTACTTTGTCAAGAAAATAAGCAATAAAAAATTATTAGCATAATGCTTGGAAATTTTGCGGAAGAAAAAGTTGTTTGAGCTAACAGATTACTATGTTAGATTTTATGAAACCTTGTACATTAAGTTAACTTCCATTTGCGATTTTATATTTGTGTGTTATAATAATTTTTTTTTCATCTCCGGTCCCAACTACGAGGGTTGGGGCAAAAGTCATGGCAACTATTCTTTTTTTTTTTTTTTTTTTTAGAAGATACCAGTCCGATTGGAAAATGTGACCTATATAGATGAAAGTTCAAGGTGTTAACTACATGTGTGGATAATGAATAGCACTGAAATATCATAACACACTAATTTATTTCGGTAGTATACAGGACGATATGGTCTCCATGGTGCAAAAGATTGACAACAGAGTACAGATAAAGTTGACGTGACAAACCTGGGCCTATAGACCCCTAATGTAATGCAGGTCCCTTAATGTAATCCATGAGCTGCTCGATGACGGCACGTGCCAATTCGGTTCGCACACTGACCGGTCGTCTCGAACGTTGCTTATCACTGGTTGACACACGTCCTTGCTGAAACTTTTCTATCCACCGTGCTGCTGTATGATATGGTAGAGCGATATTTCCAAGGGCCTCCACTAATTCACTGTGACATTCCATCGCATTTCTATATCCAAACGAATCGGGAATCGAAGCCTTTTGAATGGTATTGGAGATTCTGATGATATCAGTGGAAACCCGTGGCAAAAGGACAATTTCTCCTTCAAATTGTGCAGTTAAAGTGTTAGCTTCAAGAAGTTTCCCAGTAATTCTTTTGATGAATAAACATGTACCGTTGCATAATCTAGGTGGATTTAAGTTGCGCAGCAAAATATCAGTGAACCGGTCTTCAACGGAAGATTGTGTGGCGGCATTCTTGTTATATCCAGAGAATTCAAAAACTCAGTTGGAAAATTTATGGTTTTGTTTTCATCACACAACAATAGTGTCGATTGTTTTAAAAAGCAGTGGATCACCAGGCAACAACTCTATATGCAGAAGTTTATTTCATTAATATCAGCATTTTTTTCTGATTAAGTAACAGGACTACAAAGCCAATTATTATATAGATAACTATACAGTATATTCGGGAAGATGCTCTCAATCCCAGTTCCTTTTTTGTCTGAACAACAGTACAGAAATTGTCTTGCTATTTGATGCATTATGTATTGGGATGCAGTTCTACTTCACCGTTTCCAATATCCAGCAGTTGATTAGAAAATACTTGCTTCTTTCGATCAACTTGCAATTGTACTCTTGTGCTTATGATCAATCGAAGTGTTTCGACGCTTCGCTGTAAAAGCCATTGTTTTAAACATGCGTTAATCTCTTGAGTAAAAGTAGTGCAAGAGGAATGACTGGTACAATGTCTGTTGAAAATCACCAGACAGTACAAGGACAGCATCACCGAATATTTTTTATTCCCACTTAAAACTTGCAAAGTTCTGTGAAAAGCCTCGAGTGAATGTTTATGGGATATGGTACACTCATCTAATTATGATTGAACTCCTTTGCAATACCGTAGCCAATCCGCTTTTTTTCAATGGTACACATTGCGCATGGTTTCTTATGAATGTCTAATTTCAGCTTGAATGCGGAATGTGCAGTTTGTACACCATCTAACAAAGTGACAACAATGCCTGAAAATGCAATGGCCAATGCAATTTCCTATTACAATCGTATTTTTGCAAGGCTGTGCCTGAAAGTTTAGTTGCTATAGGAAATGAAAATATGGACGCGGGACTCAATCACAAAGCCATTCTACCTCATTCCGGCAATATCCAGCTAAGTTAGGGAAGTTTCTGAAATCCGAATCCAGATTCTCGTTCCCCATCCCGAGATGCACCCGGTGACCACTTTCGGTGCACCTACCCCTGCAAATTCAGTCTTTGAAGGGGGATATTACGGGTATTCGTCATTATCCGGCAAAATTTCGGGAACTTCTAAAATTCGATTTAAGTTTTTTTACCCCACCCACAAAAGCACCAGGTAATCACTTTTCATACCAAAAGAATTTTAAGGTAAACCCTTGCCATGGTTCGCGTAAAATACGGGTCTGGCATTGTTTCGCATTGTGATCGCCTGGCGTTGTTTGATATAGTTATGGTCTTTTCTTGAACTGGATGGGAATCTTCGGATCAATGGTCCCGATCAGGATTCACTTTTTGCGTCCCTACGTCTTCAACTTAGGCCGGTGCTACTGTCCGCGAATATTATGGTCGTCTGTCATTATCCGTCCCCAATGAAAGCAAATTGGTAGGTTATCTGAAGTACGTCAAAGGTCAGTCTTCCTTCCGGTATTTTGTTGAGTTGGTCTATTTTCTTGTCGAGGTCTTGGCCTTGATCTCCAGGAACTTTCGCCAGACCTTTTAGTTCTGTAAGGAGAAGATGCAGGTTTTTCTCGAGTGAGTGGGGTCAAATTGCTTCGAACTTTTTATCGGATAATGGATTCTAAATTGCCTGGCCCGTCGTGTATGCATGTTACAATCCGTGGGAGTACTTTCTCGATTTCTTCTCTCTCTTTAACAATCCTTCGAATTAGATCGCTTAGATCTTCTTCATTTGCCGTTGATATGGGTGTAACATTAGGTTTCCTCTCATATCGTAGTGGTACAACTCGTTTCTTTCTCATGGCTTCACTTCACGGCAACACGTAACAAATTTATCTACTGGGCTAACTTCGCTGTTTATCAGTACCTGGTACAGATTTTCAGCCATCCCTTTCATGAGATGCGATATCTTTTGATCTTCCGGCATATTGATACCACCCATTTTTTTTTAATATATCCGACAATATTTAAAAAAATGAAGCTGTATTGATATACGTCCTGTAAGAAGTAAAGGTTCCTACTCTTAATTTCAAAGGTGACTAAGATGATCACCTTATTTTACTTCGGCCAGAAAGGTTATCCAACACCATCCAGTCAGATGATCTCAAAAATCACCGAAAGTTGGGACCTCCATCACACGTCCCCCCAACGGCTTCTTTCTCTCTTTTCTGTTTTAGTACATAGAAATAAAAGTTTCCTATTTCTCTCCTTTTTGGTTTGTACTTTTCTTTCCTAAAGACTTCGGAGGAACAAGTGTTTTCTGGTTCCCTCTGAAGTAAAATTCCCATGAGATATTATACGTCGTGGGTGGATGACCAGAGTACTTAGCTCTTCCAAGCTATAACCTTTCATTATCAGGATTTTGAGTGACTGTGATGTTATGACTCTTGCCATTGGCGTAGCTAGTTCTGAGGGGGCCCTGTATCAAAATTCCTCCAGGAGTCCTTTCTATATATGAATACCCTTTTAGTTGGACTGTAGTTACACATGTTGGGGCCCCCGTAGCTTGGGGGCCCCCGTAACATTCATACGGCTGATCGGCGGTAGCTACACCCCTGACTCTTGCCCTTTGTTAAATAATAGTACTTAAAAAGTAAAAAAATACTTTAAGGGGACTAATAGAAATATATACAAATTTAAAAATAAAATAATACATTAAGTACTTCAAAAATAGCATGTGGTATGGAGATCATGACATGAGGAGATGCCTTTGGAAGGATGCTAAGCGGTTTTGTAGCTAACAAAACTGCAATTAAACAAAGTAATTTATCATACAGAGATTAAACTGAGTAACAGATTGTTTAAAACAATAATTTATGGTAAAACAGCTTCGTAATAATTAGATTGACTTAAGTTTTCTAGTGGATAGACTCAATATCCCACCCCCCACCGAAAAGAAGGTGTAAACATCTCATAACTGATTATGAGATTTCTGAGCAAATGAATAACGGAAAAAATGAGAAATGTAAAACTTTTTAACACTTGAAAATCGAGCAATTCGATTCACAATTGCGAGATTAAAAAAGCAAACATTATTAATTATTAGAGTTATATTTTTCTTTCATTTATAAAATAAATTATTTATTTTAGAAGTTTAATAAAATTAAAATTATGTATATTTGGGTTTAAAAAATTAAAACACCATTTAAATATTTAGAAAATTAAGTTTTAATTTTTATAAAAACTAGTGTTTTTAAAAGTTTATTCAGCAGATTATCTTTTTGTGAATGTTTTATTTTCTAGTTTAAAAATAAAAATAAACTATAGTAATAAAAATCAATATTTTAACTATAGTACTAAATGGAAAAACTACGATGTGCAGCAAATATATGTTCATATGGTAATGCCCCACATATTTCTTTTCACATAAAGAAGTTAATTAAAAATTTTACCACTTAAAAATTTTGTTATATATTTGACTAAAATGGATATATTTTGAATTAATTTTAATTCTAAATTTGATATGTGTAAAATGTATTGCTCAAAGAAATCATAGCATCTATTATATTAAAAATTTAGTCAAGCCCAGGTTATTGAAAACGTTCAATGATAGAAAATGCCAGACAGTAATTTTTAATAGAACAAAAGGCAGATACAGAGACTAAAATCGCGATGCTGCCATATTTATTCGAATCTAATGCGCATCTTAGAATCAAAGACGAAAAAATTCATCACAAGGGAAAACTGAACAAGATACTGTTGGAGAGAAAAAATACAGGTTCTTGTTTATTTTTAAAAGTTATATACATATAAGGCCCCTCTTCTAACTACCCCACCAACGGGGGGAGCATTTGAGCTTTCGACAGATTTAACGTGCATCGCCCCCCTACACGGCGGGTCTTCAGCGGTACTAGTCCCGAACTTATGACACGCCAGTCACGGGTCCGTTACGTTGACCACTAGGCAACCGCGGACACTTCGTATTTTGTTAATATATCAATAACATATTTTACTCTATTTTTAATTTTTTTTTTCACAAAAATGTGCTTAGAGTTTGGGTGCGGCTTAGAAACTGAGTATAATTAATTGAAAAAATAAGTTTCTGCTAATTTTAAATTAGAAAACAAGATTTGGTTAATAATTGTTCCAATGTTTTATGGGGTAAAGTCTTACGTCAAATCTATTCGATGGAAAAAAAAAATTCTTTTTTAGTTAAAAGAAAATAACCATAATAATAATTGTATTACAATAATTAGATTAAAATTTTAATTTGTGAGCTTCAATTAGTAGTAATTTGTGCTTTTTAGTTAATTCTCAACTTTTGGTCAAGTATAAAATAAGCATACTTTCAATTCTGCATTCAGTCGCTTCACAAAATTTAAATATTTTTATAGACATTTCTACAATAACAAATAAAAGAAAAAAATCTAAGCAGCATAATTATAAATTATTTATATAAATGAATTTTTTTAAAGCACACATGCAGAAAATATTTAAAACATTTCTAAATAGGACAGTTCATCAAATTTGAGATGTTAAATCTCTGTACATCATAAATCTTTTCAATTGTCCACTGTTTGTCACAATTTGCAAGTTACCATAACTTCACAGCTGGCGACTATATTTCAGAAAGATATCGCCAAAAATAAGTATTCGTAGACAAGAATAAATTCGCCTTTCAAACCGTGGTGGCCCATCTGTTTGAGATAGTCCGAACTACGCCAAAAATAATTCAGAATGAACTTAAAATTTAAAAAAAGTTAATTAATAAAAGCATAAAACATAATTCTGACTACCCCAGTCAAAAGAGGGAAGCATGCTTTCTTACATACTATTTAATACTACTCGAAAAAAAAATTTTTTTTTGTGTTAAAATGTGTTTCGCATTTTCACCTCCTACACTTTAACATAGAAAATTCAAATTTCATTTTGCAATAATGCTGAAAACTGTGTATTTTTTTTGAAAAAATCAAAATTCAAAGAACACTATCCTTTAAACAATTATTTTCTTTATATCCTCTAAAATTTTTTATTATTATTGGAACTTTTTCCTGCCCACAAATGTGTTTCCCGTTTGATCCCTATTCTTTAACATTGACCAAAAACAGCCTTAAAGGGTGTAATGAAGCACGCTTGTGTTTTCACTTTATTCGATTATACACGATACTTTATACAGAGAGGATCTAATTTACTCTTAAACTGTACACAATCGTTTTAATTTCGGTATTGATTTTTGCAGTAGGTGCGAAATATATAGAACTACAAGAAGTGGATTTACGGATTTTGTCCTTTGATCAGTGTTCTGCGGAACCTTTCCCACATTTTGACAAAACTCAAATCTGTGCCAAAAGGCAGGGCTATAGCTTCTGCAAGGTAAGTGCTTCTGAGATCGCTTCTGTTTATGTTCTTACAGATTATATTGTGAAAATAATACATAAGAAATTTTTTAAATAATTACAATACAAGGTGTCTACAAAAAAATTAGTTGGGCAACTTCGTAAGTTAAGAACTTCTGAAATATTAAATGAAATGAACCCTTTTAAAAGCAGACTAATATTAATGTACCCTATGTTTATTCTTTTGGGGCATTAGTTGTCATAACTGACGCTATCTTTTATAATGAGCTATAATCACTATTTATTCGGTATTACGATAATGGAGACTTACAATAGTGTTGAAGAAGCGAAATACTGTCTTTGGTTTCATGAAAATTATTATGCTATGAAAGTACGAAGAAAATTTTATTCGCGAGGATAAAGAAAAGAAATGAAATACAAGGAATACATAAAACAATATTATCTATTGAGATAGCATTGTTTCATGTTATTTACCTGGGGATGCTACAAATTTTCCTAATATCAATCGCCAGAAAAAAAAAGCCAGGAAAAGAAAACAATCCATTTTTTACAGGATGGTGTACCTTGTTATGTTATATCTTGCCTAAATACGGAAGCATAAGTTTGGATTAGACATGTTGGTGTTATTCAATGGCCTCCCCGAGCACCAGATCTTTCAACAATTAATTTCAGTGTATTGAGTTTTGTAAAGGATCAAGTGTACATTCCGCCATTTTTTGGGGCTCACTTCTAAACTAGAATCAAGTGTCTGTAACGCAAATAATTTGATTGACGGAAACACGCTGGCAAATCTATGGCAAGAACTGATTTTTCTATGGGACATTTACAAAATAACAAAAGGAGGCCACATCGAACATTTGTGATAATGGTAAACATGGATTATTTCTTTATCTTACAACAACATGTATTTTAATTTATTTTCCTGTATATTGCATGGAATAAAGCATTCTTTTTGCCTAACTAATTTGTCGACACACTGTATATTATATTGTCATGACTATGTATGTGTCAATTTAAGAAACCTTCGCACGGGAAACACTTAAATTGCATGATAAACTGCTCTCTGAATTTTAAAGAATTTTTTTTCGAAATAAAATAATTTATTATTATGAAAGCCTAACTGCATTTTGGAAAATCTTTTCATACAGTCTTTTCTATAATGATATTTCTTGAAAATTTGATCTAAGCAGGGAATCAAAATGCTGATGACAAAATGATTCCATTAGAAACTGCAGAGATAATCAAGAAAAACCAGAGAAATAGAACGTGAGGCATTGCACATTCGAATTATAACATTATGATCCCTTACCTGAAACCTGAAATAGATTCTTTTGGCACTTAAAATGGTTATTAGGCAACAGGTTAGGGACTCGACGCATGAGTGGAAAGTTTTCAAAGGGAAAAATAGCAATTCATCGTCCGGAGGATTCCGACGTTGACAATTTTTCTGTCTGATGTGCCCATCTCCTCATTTCTACAGATTTTATCAGGGATTCGGAATTGGGGTCCTTTTGAAACTGGAGATGAATACTCCTGGTTTAATAGGGTGTATGATTATCACATAATAAAAAAGGGGGAGTGGAAAATTTCTTAACTTTCTTTGGCTTTTATTTCAGTTTCACATTAATCTGTTCTTTCTGACATGTAACAAATGAGATGCACCAATATTTCCTTTCTTTTATCGATTACGACCCAGTGGTGGGCGATAACGCAATAAAATGATTTTTACAACTTGTTAAAATATTCCATAACTTTTTCCTTTACATTAGTTTATGAAAAATACTTCGGAATTCTTTGTAGCTGTTTAGTTGTTCTCACATTCCGCTGTCTAATCTCCATCACAATGGAGTGTGCACTGATATCAAGTTCCATTGTTTCACTCTAAGGAAATTTATACTCCAGAGCTGTGATCGCCATCTACGGTGCACGTGGGGGCATTTTTGGTAGATCCCGTTTACACTCTTGATGGCTAACCTTGTTTCCTCTACTGATATGATACTGAAGGCACAACGATTGCTTATTTTTCCACCGCAAGTATCATTGTCATTCATAGTTGATTGTATACACGTGTGGTTGCGCTCGTCATATTTTTCATGCGTATATTAGACATTTAGTAACTTGCACAGTTTGATTTAAGCATTGGTACTAATTGAGTTCTTTAATAATGATGGTGTGTTCAAGCAAAAAACTTATTACTTTCATTCGGAACCGACTACTTCTTTACCCAGATAAAGGATAATGTGTGTTTCTACTGTGCTAACCAAGCGTATCAGTTGAGAAGAAAAGGAACGTCTCTTCAAAACCCTCGATGCCGGATATCCTGCTCTAAGGAGGGGGAGGGAAGGAAAGGCAGCTAAAATAGTAGCAACTGAGGTGTCATTCTGCTTTTCGAATATTATTGTTCGGAATAAGAAACTATAAGCAAAATAAAAAAGACTCATTTTTGGAAGCTGCAGAGACATTATTTGTCAGGTTTATGCACGAGTATAAAGCTGTGATAATATGTGCAATCAAATCTGTACGGCTCTCTTCAAATGCAGCTATGAGAAAGGTTGAGGTTGTGACGTTATCTCACAATTTACAGCTGACTTTGTTCACTACACCTTGATGAATCGACTGATATAATAGACACAGGTCAGCTGAACATTTTTGAAAAAATGATTTTGGATAATTTCGAAATTAGAGAGCAGCTGGTAAAGGTTATACTGTTAACAAGATGCACTACAGGGTAGGAAATATTTGTAACAGTTAAAAATCTAATCAACTTAAAAAGTACTTCTATAAACAAGTTGATTAGCTAAGATACTGACAGAGCTTCTGTAACGATAGGCACAGGGGAAAGATTCATAACCTTGTGTCGTACACTCAACAAATTCCCGAAATTTTTGCCTTGGCATTTTGTAATACAACAGGAAAGTTTTTAAGTATGAACAATGTTATGAAAATAGAGGTAAAAATAGGGGTCTAAGTAAGAGCACATTCAATTCACAGGTGTTTGTTCAGAGCACTGATGGATGAACTAGATTTCAATAGGGTGATCTATTATTTGATATGGAATTTCGTTCGTTGAGTTGTAGCAGAGTTTTACAACATTTTCAAGAGTTGTTTCCTACCTTATTAAAATTTCTGAAAGAACTAGGCGAACCCTTCAGTGAACTGGAAAATCCACTTTGGCCACAAGAAATTTTGCTGTTCTAACAGACTAGGGTAGCTTTTCCATTTAGCCCACGATCACCGGTGCGGGGTGTTCTGTACACCCCAGCAACAAGAAAAGCCTCTCAGGGTCCAAAAGAGAATGCACAGAACCATGACTTTTCTGTAGCTGCCCATTTTAGGTCATTGAACCTTCAGGTCTGATGCAATCACTCTCGCTCGGAATATTGGAACTTAACGACATTCAAAAGCTTATCTGGGGTGCTGAGAACACCCCGCGAGCAATTGAGTTATATTTTTTTTACTCGAAGCATCTAAAGTAGAATTAGTTTTACTCCTTCCATTTGCACTTTTTTTTTTCAAATATATTAATATGCATGCACATTTTATTTAAAATTTCAATAATAGTAGCATAAAAATAATATA
Source organism: Trichonephila inaurata madagascariensis (assembly GCA_019973955.1). NCBI lineage: Eukaryota > Metazoa > Arthropoda > Arachnida > Araneae > Nephilidae > Trichonephila > Trichonephila inaurata. The sequence goes on from BMAV01006401.1 coordinate 408,716, forward strand.
ATACAATAAAATAATTGTAATATAAATTTTTTTTAAAATTTTTCAAACACTTTCCAGAAATTATGGCAAAAACTTCATAGGAAAGGGAGAAACAGCAACTTTTTGGTATCAATTAGATACTGTATTGACAGATTCTGAGGATGAACTGTGATTTCGAAGACTGTGCGATTTCAGAACCAGTTCAGTTTCAGTGAAGAAACTTGAAACCGTGAATTTTTATATGACTAAAGGCGGTGTTTGATATCACCGATGAAATGTACAGTATACAGTGGTGGCCAAAATTGTGGACACTTTTTAAAATTGATATGTTTTTAAATTTGTATGCTTGTAGAAAATTTTAAGTTGCACAAAATGCTAAGTATTTTATATTTTTTTAAAGAAAATTTTATTCTAAATTCAATACAAGAACAAAAATTCAAATATTTACAACGCACAAAAAGTTATGCTGCAATAACTGTCGATGTACATAAGATACTGATTATAGCAGTGAGCTTTTAGAGCTTAGTGAGGTTGCATTTATTCTTTATTACAGCTTCACATTGATGTTTCATTGAGCTGAAAATAGTTTTGAGCTCTTCCTTCGTTAATACATGATGCCAGGAAACAATCATATCCTCAATTAGTTCTTTTTTATTTCATGGGTACCTCATTCGGACAAGAGTTTTCAAATGGTGCCACAAGTTTTCGATAGGATCGAGGTCAGAACTACTTCCTGGCCAGTACAACAACTCAATGATCTTAGAACAGTACCAGTCGTTCAATTACTTTAATGTGTGACCAGGAGCAGAATCTTGCTGAAAAATAAATGAAGCATTGTTGGAAAATGGATCCCTGATGGTAGGCAGAAGTTTGGTTTCTAGAATGGTGTCAATGTATTTTATGACATTCAGTGTCCCATCCATGATATGAAGGCGACAGATATCATCTACAGATATGCATGGCCATGATAAAACTATGTGGGTACTCCACAATTGACTGGATGCAGTCAGGATGCAGCTCTTATCCTAACTTACTTCTCACATATTTTAGGCTATCATTACCGAATAACGATATTCTAGTTTCGTTCCTCTATATAACTTGTGACCACTAATCATTTGTCCAATTAATGTGTTTCATTGCCCACTGTGGTCCCTTTTAGTGCTGCTGTTAATTGAGATACGGCTTTTTTCGTGGAATTCTACCTTTTAGTCTTACATCAGCTAATCTACTCCTAAATGTTTTTGAACTGACAGAAACAACAGCATCACTCAGATCAACTCTGATGGATGCCCATGAAATTCTTTTACCTCTGAAACATAGTATTTTTGTTCTTCTGTCATAAACAAATATGGTGCACCTGTTTCGGCCTTCTCCTGCTTCTTTGTTATTAAATTTGTCTCCTGACATCGTAAAAAAACGTTCAGACTCCAGAAGTAGTCACTGAACTACCCACTTGTTATGTAATTTAACATAGGAAATACCACTTTCTCGTCACACATGTTTTTAATCTACTCTTTTATTTGATGTCATTGCTTTTTGACTAAATATCATTGTTATCCTGGCTAGGAAACAGTCCTGACCTCAATCCGATTGAAACCTTGTGGCACGGTTTGAAAACTCTTGTCCGAATGAGGCACCCATAAAATAAAAAAGAACTAATTGAGGATATGATTGTTTCCTGGCATCATGTAATAATGAAGAAAGAGCTTAAAACTATTTTCAGCTCAATGAAATATCGGTGTGGTAATAAAGAATAAATGCAACCTCACTAAGCTCTGATAGCTCACTGCTATCATCAGTATCATATATATAACGACAGTTAGTGAAATATAACGTTTTGTGCGTTGTAAATATTTGAATTTTCGTTTTTGTATTGAATTCAGAATGAAGTTTTCTATAAAATTATTTAAAATACTTAGCCTTTTGTGCAACGTAAAACTTTCTATAAGGATATATAAACTTATAAAACATAACAATTTTAAAAAATGTCCACAATTTTGGCCACCACTGTATATGTTGTACCGCGAATATGGAACCGTTGACCACTGCAAATATTTTATCATTTACTTAATATTGCAGGAATTAATGCTTTCATTTTCTATCATTCGATACTTCCTGAAATTAAAATGAGACGTTCAAGATTATCAAAGGAGATTAAACTGGATCTTGTGCAAAGGGATATGAGATCGAAACTCCCAAACCTTAACGCAACACACAAAACAAGCTTTACTGAGACAGAAGATATTAAAAAAAGCATTAATCAACCAAAAGAGTCGCACTGCACTGTTTGTCCACGGGTAAAAGATATAAAAACTAATTGTTTTTGTCTTCAATGTAAGAGAAAAATATGTGCTTAAAGCATATGAATACAATCTGCTCTGAATGTTTGGAAAATGATAAAAATAATATTTTCTACTTTCTATTATCCTTATCATTAATTACAAAGTATGTTTAATACTGGTATATACGTTTTACTTGTGATTTATGAAAAAATATAAAATTACGTCTTTTAAAATGAAAATTTTGTAGGTTTAGTTTAAATTAATGTTAATCTCGTTTGTATACAAAAAAATTAATAATTTTATTTGTATAATACAAAAAAACATCTTGTACTTTTAAAATATGTATCATACACTGCTGGCCACCATAAATGCAACACTAGGAAAGACAAGAGATAGCACAACAAAATTTATTTTGTAGATAACTTGTTGACCAAGTATCAAATGATTAAATTTATAGACTTCTGTGAAGTGTGGTTCCTGCCAGAATCAGTAGCCAGAGTAGCCACCATTGTTGGAGATCACCAGTGCCACACGCCTCGGCATTGATTTAAAGAGACTTTGGGTGTGTTTTGGGGGTACAGTAGTCCAAGAAGCTTCCACACGTTGCTAAAATTGATCTGGTGTGGTAGCTGGGGGTGTAATCTGGGTCAATCGTTGAGCAACCATGGACCGCATTTTTTCTTAAGGCGAAAGATCTGGAGAGCGAGCCGGCCAGGGAAGCAATTCAATCTGGTGATTGATGAAGAACCTTTGGACAATGCGTGCCACGTGTGGTCACGCATTATCCTGTTGAAATATGGCTGTCACCAAGCCCTGAAGGTAAAAAAGGACAACTGGCTCCAACACCTCGGAGATGTAGCGCTGTCTGTTTTAAGTACCGGCAATGCGTACTAGAGGAGTGCGAGAGTGATATCCAATACTGCCCCATACCATAATAACGGGTGCAGGACCAGTGTGGCGGTGCATAACGCAGCTGTTCAGCATCCTCTCTCCACGGTGTCTCCAGACTCGAATCCGACCATTGTGGTGTTGCAGACAGATGCGTAACTCGTCAGTAAAGACAACTTCATTCCATCCTGCCGCCCACATCCTTCTTTCATCGCACCGTTGGCGGCGGAGACGTCTGTGGTTCTGCGTCAAGGGTAGGGTAGACGAAGCAGTGGACGTCCTGCGGACAGACCACTCTGCTGTAAACGGCGTCGAATGGTACGCGCAGACACTGAATGATGCGTTACAGACTCAATGTGCTGTGCTATGGTTCGTGATGTGACTGAGCGATCCGTCACTGCTGTGCGCACAATTTGCCTGTCCTCACGTGAAGTGGTGCACTGAGGTGGATGCGATCGATCACGTCGGTCCGTTGTACTCTCCTGCATCCTGTGGTCACATATCCGCATTACAGTTGTTTGGTTTCGTCCAACACGATTACCGATTTCCCTGAAAGGTAATCCACAATCTCGGTAGGCCACTATCCTTCCTCTGTCGAACTCGAATACTTGATCAAAAGCTGATTGCTGTTTTCTACGAGACATAACAGATCGATTTTTGAAAATACTTCAAGAAAAACACAATTGCCGAACTTGAAATCGTCGAAATCTCCAAGCCTTAAATAACGCTTTGAGGTGGCGCCACAGGCACACGTGATGTGTGTCTGTGCTGAAATTCTAATGTTAATCAAATTCTAATGCTGAAATTCTAATGCATGTTGTTAATTTCATGTTATTTGCATGGTTCCTTCAGGGTGTTGCATTTACGGTGGACTGCACTGTAATTGACTTAAAAAATTTTTCATATTTAAATACACGTGTTAAAAGTTTGAGGTGTTCTCTACACCCCGCGAGCAACGACAGTAGCAAAAACAGACGCGAGTGACCCCGGTTTAGGCACGCTAGGCAAGTGCCTAGGGCACAAAAGATTTCGGGGCACAATAAATTGGAGGGTGAAAAAAGAGAACAAAAATTACACAATTACAGTAATTACTATTATTTAGTGAATCTTGATAGAAGAATTTCTGCCATCAAGAGTGTAAAGATAGAAATGAAATCCACTATGGAAATGGATTAAATTCATGTGATGTCATTAGTCACATGATAACTGAGCCACGTGTTTTCGGCCAATCGGTTCATAAATTAATGCGACGTCATAATTATATCATAAATATAATCACCGTTTCCAGCCGATTAGTTCATGTGCTTCACAGTTGCCAACTTTTGCTTTTTGTAGGAACTTTCTTTTAGAAAGTACATATTTATCAACGATATAATAATGCACATAGTTAAACAAAAGGCACTTAATTTAAAAGTATTCGCATGATGTAAGTATTGTTTTTAATTTTGAAAACTGTTTGAAGAATTTTAACACGTGGAAAACCATCAAATTGTAAATATTTTCTAAACTTTACAAGTTGAACGACTAGTATGCCTATTTTTAATCAATGAGAAACACGTGATTGCCGTTATCATGTGACCATCATGAATTTAGTCCATTGAAAAGCTTAACAGTTTGATGTTGCTATGCACTCAAAATGATATTGCAAAGGAAATTGATTACAATGATGTTATTAATGATTTTATTGAAAAAAATCATTCGTTTTTCAAAGAAAACCTTCGTTGTACTAGTACAATAACAGTGACTCAACAAAGAATAAGGATGTTGAAAAGTAAAAGACAGTAAAGTGATAAGCGATGAAAAAGATGATAGTTAACAATTTGAAAGCAGTTCATACAATAATGTGTACTCTATAGTGTAATTGCAAACGATTTCATTAATTTACTGTACTAATTTTCAGAAAGGTGGGTGGTCCGTGATGCCGTAAGGTAAGAAATGAACGAGAGTGGTCAAACCCCATACCACAATCCTTTACTTACGGTTGTCGGTCCAGGACACGGCGGGTCCACATGTGGCGGATAATGGAACGACTGCAAACAGCAAAAACAAAGAAAGGGAAAAGAGTCAAGAGAAAATCCCTCTTGAAACAAAACAGGAAACGTAAGAACTGAAGGAGGAGTAACTTTTGAAGTGCCTAGGGAGCCGCGGAGGTCAACACCGAAATTTAAATATCCTTAACTTTCAGCTTCAATTTAAGGATAATGATATTGGTAGAACAATTTTAAATGTTGATTCATCCTCATAAAAGTTGAATATCCTCCAAGGTGAATAAAAACACTTTGACTGTTTGCCTTGACGAGCAAGGGTTTTCACTGACTCTTTACAACAGTGAACAGTAAGTTGAAATTATTTCATATTTGAGAAGTGAATTTAACAAATGCTTCCAAGATTTCAAAAGGATTTCAATTTTTGTACAGTTTGTCAAAGTGCCTTCTACAGAGATTAACGAGGAAGAGTTTTTTTATTTATGTTATGGAGAATTTTGATGTTTAAAAAGAAGACAATACAGTGTTAGATTTCTTTTACCAGTATTAAATTTATTAACAAAAAGTACATTAATATATTCACCGACGAAGACTTGGACGACTGTATTTGTCGCTGGGCATATGGCTCGCAGAGCGAGCCTTTATCCCATATCGTAACATGTTAATGGGGCCTGAGGGAGTAGCAGTCCTTGATGAGAGGAAACAACCTGATTGATTGTTAGCACGAAGAGAGTAGGCGTGGTTGACTGGTGCCTGGAGTTGGGAGCAGAATGAAGGTGAGAAGTTGGAAAAGTTCATCCTTGAGTGGCTCAAAGCCTGGCTTTTTTGATTAGCTAAGGGGGGTGAGTGAATTTGCATTGGATTGGTTGCCCTGAAGTTGAAGATAGGAATACAGCGTGGGGAAGTTGCCTGTGTGGATGTTTAGCAATATTTAGAGTAGAGGAGAAATATACGAATTAAAAAATTAAGTTTAATAAATAAAATTTAGCAATTCATTTGCCAATAGGCAAATGAAAGAATTAAATGTTAAGATGAGTTATATGAGTCAAGGAGTATTCTCCTTGGTCTCTTTGAATTGTCATGAGGAGTGTAATTTTCCAAATTGAGGACGTGATAGTTATTAGTGAGTGGAAGAGAATCAAAAAATTTGGTAGCAAGCTTCTTAATAAAATTTTTAAAGGTTGGGAGTTAAAGGCTTTATAAATATCACAGTTTCTCATATACATATTCGCACGAACAGTCATGCGAATAGTTTTATTTTGCGAGATTTCAAGCATTTTAATATTACTGTTAGCAGCATATCCCCACACAGGACAACCGTAACTCATGATGGGCAGCAAAACGGCTGTGTAGAGAAGTACCTTATTTTCTACTGTCATATTAGAATTCCGGCAAATTAGGGGGTAGATTAATCTTAAAGCATTCCGGAATTTATTTCGCGCATGTATACAGTGTTGTTTCCATGTGAGTTTATTATCAAGTAATAAGCCTAAGTAAATTGTGTTTTGAGATCATTGGAGTGGGGTGTGGAATATAGTGTTGGAGGGGTTGCAGATTTTCTCTTCCTTGTGAATAATACTGCAACCGTTTTGTCAATATTAAATTTAATTTTCCAATTATTAATGTAGGTTTCAAGCAAAGTTAAGTGATTGTTAAGTGCCTTTGTGATGCTGTTGTGATTCTTGTATGTTGCCGCTATGGCAGTATCATCCGCGAATATATTTAGACTGGCGTGTGGATGAGTTGGAATATCATTGATGTAAATGTTAAAGATTATTGGGCCAAGGAGAGAACCCTGAGAAGCCCCAATATTGACATTGTACATATCAGAGAGAGTATCCTTAACACGTACTTGATAGGGTCTATTAGTGAGGTAAGGGTTAATCAGATGGATGATAGAAGGTGGGAAGTTATAGATAATAAGTTTATAAATTAGTCCCCTAATCCAGACTCGATCAAACGCCTTCTGAATATACAGGAAACCAGTTCCAGTGGACCTGCTCCTCTGAAATCCAGAAGCAATTTTTTCTGTCAGTCTGAGTAGTGGGTGGTACGTAGAGAGGCGCCTTGTAAATCCGTATTGATTTGGGTTAATAAAATTAGTATCGGAAATGAAAGTGCTAATTCTGTTGAGAATGCTATGCTCAGTAATTTTACTGAGTGAGTATAAGAGAGAAAATGGTCTATAGCTAGATGGATGAAGGTTATTTTTGCCTGGTTTTTTAATAGGAAAGATAATGGTATTTTCCCAATTTTTAGGAAAATGTCTAAGTTTTAGAATTTTGTTAATGAGATAAGTAAGGATAAGGAAAGCTTTGAGTGGGAGATTTTTAATCATTTTATTGGAGATCATGTCAGAGCCGGGTGATTTATTATTTTTGAGTTTACTGGCATAGTTAATAATTTCATCCGGATCAGTGGGAGAGATGGGAATAGGCGGCGGGTTAGAGAAGAAATTTTCTAACGTGTTAGAAACAATTGACTCAATATTATTGTCGAAATTATCAGGTCTTGTGTTTTCTGTGAAGTTGTTTTGAAAGGTTTTTGCTAGTAAATTTGCTTTTTGATCATCTGTAATAGTCGTATTATTTAGAGTTGAAATGTCCGAACGTTTTTTGCGAAAAAATTTTTGGTACTGCCATAGTGTATTGTCTTGTGCATTCATCGCTTCTAATTTTGTGTTCCATGTTTGATCCGAGTACTTTTTAAGTTCTTTTTTGACTTTTTTCTTCAATCTGTTATACTCAGTTTTGTGTGCTGGATTTAGTGTATTTTGGAATGTTTTTCTAGTTTTGTTTTTGAGTCTGATAGGATTTTTGATGTGATGTGGAGTGTATGTGTGGTTCTTGTCTGTGAGTGGCTGGGAGGCGTGGTCGTGGGTGGAGCGGACACTTCGGTGAAAAGGTTGATTTTACTTTCTAGGATCTCCGGATTATTAATGTTACAAAAGTCCGAAATATGAATATTATTATTAATGTACTTGGAAAAATTTGACCAACAGGTGGTAACTGCTCTAGTGTTACTTTTGTGTATATTTGAATTAAAAGAAAAATCAAGAATCACAGGGTTGTGATCAGATGAAAGTTCAGGAATAGAGAGAATTGTGTACTGGTAAGGGAAGTTGTTAATTTGAGCAAAGTCAAGCGTGTTAGAAGAATTATGCTCGAATCTAGTCGGGGTATTAGGAAATGCTATTTCAATGTCAAGGATGTCAGTGAAATCTTTAAGCTGATTTCCACGAGTGGAGTTGTGGGAGCAGTTTCACGCATTGTGTGTGGCGTTAAAATCGCCAAAGATCACACAATTACTGTTAGTCTGGAGTAGATTCTCAAGATCTAGAGGGAATAATCTATTATCAGAACTAGGAGGAATATAGATACTAATTAATGTGAGTGGATTAATGTTAGGAGGATTTATTGTCACTATTGTAGCTTCAGAGTACTGAAGTTGGGGTGTTGGGATGTTAAAGTGATTGATGGAATTTTTAATTAGAATTAGAGTTCCGCCGTGAGCATGCCCTTCCGCAACACGATCATTCCTGTAGCAGGTGTAGTTAGCGATTCTAATGTTGTGTGTAGGTCTCAATTTTGTTTCTTGAACAAGAATTAAGTCAGGGGCGTACTTCTCTACAAAAAGTTTAAATTCGACAATTTTACCAAGTAAGCCGTTTGCATTCCATGAACACAAACTCAGGCCAATCAATGGGCGACTAATCATAATTATTTTCTATGAGTGCCTCAAATAGGGCGTATAATTCTTTTTTGAGGGCTTCTTTCTTAGATTTCTTAGTTTGATTAGGTGGGGGAGATAGAGAGTGCAAGAATAGTTTGTTGTAGAGTCTGGGTAATAAAGTTAAGATCTAAAGTACCATTATTATTATTATTATTAATTATTGGTGGGGTGATTATATTGGATTGATTGGCCTGGTTTGTTACTGAAATAGCAGCAGGATTTCTCTTGTCACGGGGTGCCATCTGTTGTGTTTTTTGGGAGTTTGAAGTGTTGGTTGCTTGAGCATATGAGATTCCTGGCCTAATGATGCTATTTACTGTGTTGGTATAGGTGTTTGTGTTTGAACCTTTACGTGGTTTAGGGAATTTAGGGCAACCAGAACAATTAGCCATATGTCCGTAAGTTTCACAATTTATGCAATATATGTTTTCGACTCTTTGGATTTGGCACTCTCTCGTTTGGTGAGCTTCGCCACATTTAAGGCACCTGGGAGTGATATGACAGTTTCTGCCGCGTGGTGGAAGCGGTTACAAGAATAGCATTGGGTGACCCCTTTGCCATCGTAACCGTCCACAGTGACATTCATATAACTAACCTTAGTAAGATCGAATATTTTGGCGTTATGAATATTCCTAGGAAGTGAAACGAGAAAGATTGGTAGTGGCTGTTTGGTTTTGCTGCCGATGAGATGGGATACTTTATCAACAGTGTAGCCTAATTGGGTCAGGTCATTGTGTAAATCTTCAGTGTTTCTGAATCACGGGGGAGTCCTTTAATGACCACTTTGATGGGTAATTCGGCTTTTGGTTTAATAGCGAAATATTGAAATCTTAATTTATCCAATTTATGAATCAGTTCTCTGCGTTGTGAGTCGGTGTCAGTGTACAACTTAACGTATTCACCTGTGAGTTTACTACGCAAGTGAGGGTAAATGTCATCTAATATTTTCATTTGTGATCTGTGGTTTTCAGTGATTACGAGGAAGACTGGTGGTGGTGGGGAGATTTTTGGATGCGGGGTTAGCTTTAGGCTGTAGTGTGGTGTCTTTTGCACTGATAGAGCGAGAGGTTCCTGCTGTTTCAGTATCCTGGGATTGTAAATTTTTAAAACGATTAGTTAGATTCAGTTTAAAATTTTCCTAGTGAGAGACATTATTTTTAGAGGTTTTACTTGGAGGAGGAGAGGTGTAGTCATCCTCGTCCTTCCTTTTAGTAGGCAGATTTTTAACTGAGGAAGAAGTTGGGGTTTCATGGACAGGGCATCCAGAGGTATCGCAGTAGGGTAAATTGGACAACTGTATTTGAATGGCAACTATTACTTATTCATCCAACATTAAAAAACTTATTGGTGACAAAATAAAAGAGTTGCATTCTGTTCATTAAAGTTAGTAATTCTGATAAAAAATATTATGCTGTTGCAGTTGTCATTTATTACTAACAACTCATCAGTTTTTTTTATGTACAACTCAATATCTTTCTTATACACAATTTCATTAAAATCGATTTCAGATTCTCTAGAAATGTTAAGTTTATATGACTTATGTGCTGTCCTGACTGTTTGTGTATCTTGTTTTAATGGGATGTATGGATAATGTATTAAAATATATTTTTTTCTTATTCTATATTTCTTAGGGAGATTCTGGAGGTCCTCTTATCGTCAAGCAAGAAGGCAAATGGTACGGCGTGGGAGTTGCCACTTGGAGTCAATATTGTGGGGTCCTACCTTCTGTTTTTACAAGAGTTGCAGAATACCTGCCCTGGATTGAGAGGGAAACCAGAGATTCTCCGCCTTGCATCGTAGAGCCTTTGAGAGAAAAGGATAATCAATCTCCCGTTAAACCGAACTTAGACAGTATGTGTGTGATTAAAATATTTTAAGAAAAATATGTCAGTAGGATTTATAATATTTTCATAGCTTAATGAAAGAGATATAACAAAAATTCAACCGAAGAAATTTAAGTTTAATGAGTAATTAATGTGGAATGAATAGCTATAATCTAAAACAAATTAAAAGTAGCAAGAAAAGTAAAACAGGTCCCCTAGAATATTTAGAATAAAATAAAATTTAAAACTTTTTGAAAATCCCCAAATGCGACTTGGGAGAGGCATAGTTAGAGGCATTGAATTATGAATGGATTGGATTATTTATGCTAAAAATTATGAATGTAGAGTTCTCAGGAATAAAAATTGAATTATTATTTACTTCTTTAAAATAACTATTGACGAAACAGGAAATTGCACGGGAAACTGAATGAGAAATCTTGTAAAATAAATAATTCTTGAATATTTTTGGTATTTCTATTGTAAATAAATCTTGATTCTGCATTTGCACAAACGATTTCCCAATGAACAGTTCTTATATTTGATTTCTTTGCCACTGAACAGATTGCGGAATTCCAAATGAAATGGAAAGTGAACGCATTGCTGGTGGGGGCGAGACAACTCCCTTTGAATTTCCCTGGATGGTAAGAAAGATATGGAATCTTTTGTTAGAACAAGGATAAATTGTTTTAAAACAATGAAATTTTCAATGAAAAAGGGCAGGAATGTTTTTTTAAATAACAGTCATAATGATTGTTTAAAATACAGTCTTTTGTTTGGGAAAGTTGCTTGAATTTCAATGCAGTATATAATATATGTAGTATATATTTATAGTTCTGCAGAGAGAGAGTTTTAACTGTATTCCTCTACAATGTGTTTGGATACATGTTGTTTTTATTGTGAATTGCAATTACTGAACAATTAAATATTTATACAAATGCAGGGATATATCTAACTATCATTTATTATATTTATTTTTATCATAATTAATACACTATACAGGGTGTATCTAAACTCTTGGGCAAAACTTAAAGAAGGGATAGTACACATCGAGACAAACAATAGTAAATAGGAAACCTAGGGTCCCAAACGTCTTCTGAAGGAGAAAGGCGCTATTAAAGTTCAGGGTCCGAAATTTCAAATGATTATAAAAAACGGAAAAATGGGTCGATTCGTTAGTGGTTTTCGCTAAAATTATTCTTTTTGTCAGTATTTTCTTGAAAAATAAATTTAAAGATATTTAAAAAATGTCGTTAGAGGGTGCTTTAGGCTTTGGAGTAACGAATAACTGTTTTTTACCGTTATTTTTTGTATTACATTAAATGCTTTCAAAAGCTCAGACTTAAACTTAAATTTTGCGCTCAAAATCAGAATCGTTTGGGATGGTTAAATAGTGCAAACTCAACTGTGTTCAAGAGGTGAAATTTGAGCCCCCACCCTTCTCCCCTGGACACAGTTCATTCATGATCTTGGATAGACGTAGACTAGACAGCAACTACTAACCACTATACTTAGAATAAACGAGAGAGAGAGAGA
>BMAV01006402.1:0-52743 GCA_019973955.1 Trichonephila inaurata madagascariensis
ACAAGATATTAATTTAAGTTTGAATTTTTTTTTCTTAAATTATTGGGAAGTGTCCCAATATTTTTTTTGAGCACTTTTTTAACTCTATTTCTTTTATTTTCTTTTTAACCATAATTGCATTAATTTATGGATTTTTTTTTTCAAATTATTATCTGTATTTACCAAAATAACATTTACTTCTTTTTTTGTTTCATTCGTATGTTTAAGTAAAATATTACGATAAAAATCTATGAACTGGTAGTGTGTCCCAATACTTTTTTGAGTGACAGTATATATGTGTTGTAGTATGATATAAATCAGCGCGGTCACCAAACTTTGACCTCATAGACCAGTAAATTCATAATTTAAATCCCGGGGACCACTAATAGGATTTTTTAAATGTTAAACATATTTATAAAAAAAATTGTGATCTAAGAACACGCAAAATGTACCTAGTTAATAAAATGAAACTTTTAATTGTAACCAAATTATAAAAGCTTTATTAATATAAACCATATAATAAAAGGAACAAAATAAACAAAACAAAAATTTAAAACAATTAAAAAGGGTTTTAAGTATATCGAACTCTTAGCATTATACTTCCTAGTGTGGATTTTCCTGCACAAAAAATATAAGATCATGGATTTTTGGGATCCAATATTGTTACTGAAAACGGAGAACTAAATTTATTTCCAAGCTGAGATCGGTAAGTGTTTTGAGGGCTGTAGATGAAAAGGCCTTTTCACAAAAATAAGGGGAGAATTAACGAATTTTCATCGCCTGTTCACTAAAAAGAGGTATTCACTTTATGGAAAGCCTAAACGAGATCTTGATAAGGATGAATAAAATTTAAATTTGAGATTTTTTGTGGGCAGAGGCTTTTAGATGTATTTTTAATTATTATTCAAGTTTCGCGCAAAAAGGGGATCTGTTACCTCCATGTAATAATGCAGCTACATCAGTATAACTTATTTACCGTTGCGTTAGTCTATGAAGGAGCGTTTTTCACTAATTGTTATAAATTGAATTATATGTTTCAAACTTAACATGATGAGTTACAATATCCCCCACATTTTTCTGGGGACCAGCGAAATTTTTTCACGGACCACTACTTCGGCGACCTCTGATATAAATTATTACTTTCAAAGTAAACAAAATATGAAAGTTAAGTTTGCCACTGAGGAGGATGTGCTTGCAACTCAAGACTGACAAACGGTCAATAAAGTCCGGTGGTCAACTTTGAAATTCTTTGTCATCTGGTAAATATCACACCTTTTCTGGTGCATGAGGGAAAAACAATGCCATACAAGGAATCGCGATGTCAGACGACAAACAAAATGAATGGTCTGTCGCCAACAGTAGCGCACACAAAAATTTTTTCAAAGGAGGGGGGGGGAGGGTCGAAAATCACCATTTTTTTCATGATCCAATACGCCACCCAACGATTCCCTTTTTTATTGTTCGATTTTCGGGAACAAAAACAATACAAAATTAATCATTGAATAAATAATTGGCATTAATTAATAAAATTATTAAAAACAAATAATTAAATTTTACGTAATATATACACAGGATTATAACCAATCGAAAAAAAAAAGGGCTATGGGGGGGTTTTCCGGGCCCCTAAGAACCCCCTTTGTTCGCCACTGGTCCCAAAGCCCAGAAGCAAAAAGTTTTCCTAAGCAGCAACGAACAGTCGGGAGGTTCCTTTGAAATGAGGAGATTGTGCCCGTGTACAGGGATTCGTGCAATCAGATAGAATGCATTAAATGTTTTTTCTCAAATTCTTTCGCTGACGTCACCTCCTCTAAGAAACGATGAACGTCTGATTCATCGTGCCAGCATCAAGACTCATATTTTCCCATTTCGAAGTGAAAAGGTAGGAGGGGGGGGAGCGGACTTTGCCTGGCGAAATGGCGCCTGGATTGCGCAACCCCTGTTTAGTCTCGCCAGAAGAAAGAAAACGCGATTCTGGTAACTCGAGGGATTTCTTCCTTGAATCGAGTAGGTGCGCTCCTTCTGGAACGGATTGGGCTAATAATATTTACAGGGATGACACACGGTCAAAAATGAAGGCTGTTCAGTGAGGAACATTGAAAGTTGGCGAGCAAGATGCTTTTTATGCATAATTTCCCGATTTTTGCAAATTTTGTAAAACGTCATTATTGGCGAGAAGGAAATCCTCCAAGTACACACACACATCTTCCCTTTTTACGATCAAAATTCTTCCGACTTACACGAAAGAGAGAGATTTCTCAGAAATCCGTGTAAATCGAAAACAAACTTAAATGAACATACCTCAGTTATATTTATTTCAACATAAAATAAAAACTAATTTGCAATTGTATTGGTATCAAATGGATTTCGTTTTTGAATTTTATGTCTTTCAGCTATGTCATTAACGATGACAATTTTTGCATTAAAAGCTGTATTTCTTACCGTAGAGTGAGATTATATTAACGTCGCACTATAAAGCTACACGAGAGCTTCTGAACCTATAAATAAACAGAATAAAATATAACTATTTCTTCAACATAAATAAAAAAAATTAAAATTGTACGTATATTATGTATTTTTAAACATATTTATTTAAATAAGAAATAGACAGCGTAAATATAAGTATTTCCCTTTTTATTACAGTTAAATAAAAAAAAATTTTTTAATGCGAACTTCGTGCTTGCACCGCTCTACTTTCATATCACAAAATGAAGGGTATAATGTATTCAATTTGACACGATTCTGAATATTCAGTTGTTAAACAATTTCTTGGCGGACTCGAAATATTTTTCATATGAAGAAAAATGTGTTACTATGATAAGTAGAACCAAAAGGGTATAGAAGAGTCCATCAATTTTTCTTAAACAATTAAATTCCCCAAACAATTCAAAAAAAAATAGTGAAATTCATTTTTGGTCCTCTATCAGAATTTTTCGTAATTCCATTATGTCCATAATTCTGAAGATGTGTGTCAAATAAGGTCTATTACAAATTTATCCACTTTTTTATTCACAAAAGTTGACGGGTTTAATAGTGGGGGACGAGAGAATTTTTTGCCTTAGGTTATCCACTCACGCACTACGCCATAGCAGGGTCTGTGGTAGCCCAAAAGGGGTCATTGGCAGGCATGTCATGAGTTGAGCCCCGTACCACTCAAGACCCCAAAAGCATTAAATCTTCGAGAGCTGAACGTTGGCGTGGTGTGCTGGTTAGAAGAGGGGGTAGCTCAGGGGTCGCCCCGTCATTGGCATGGCTCGCAGGGTGTCGCCCAAAGCCCTCGTGTAGCTGAAGAGTGCGACGTTAATATTCACTCACTCACTTCACCCTACCAACAGGTGAACACTGAGACTCGACTGCTCATCGGGGTCTACAGTGGCACCAGAACTCGAACCCAAGAAGACCGTAACATCTAACCCACCGCGGCCACTCTTTTTCTTGCAATCGAAGCTTCTGCTTCTTCACTCTACTAATGGGAGTCCTCGTTTTTCCTCAGTGTCCTTATTGTGTGGCTTCATTCATAGAATAAAATTTATCAGCATCTTTTTCTTTTCCTGCATTATCTATAATTTAAAACTTTAATATTGCTTCTGAAAATTATATCCAAATCATGCTAAGAACTCTAAAATTAGAAGGAAAAAAATAATTGTTTATAATAATGAATTGTTTAAAGTGACTGAGTGCGTTCGTGATTTCAAAAAGCGTATAAATGGAAAATTTTTGATTACTTAGAGTATACATGTAAAATGGTCTTATATATAGGAATATTATGCCTAGAAAAATTACTTCAATTCAGTTTTTAGGCAAAAAATGCAGAATGAATGACGTGTTTTCCAAACGTTCTCCTTTAAAAAATAAAATATGTTTCTATAATAATAATGCTTTGCCTATTTAATATAGCTGTGAAATTTCGTAATTATAAAAATTTCTACTTTTTTGTCTTTTTTCAACATAAATATTTTTTAAAAGGGAAATTTTTTGTTTCCCGGGCCAAAAGTTAAAGTAGTGAGTGAATATTTAAAATCCCCTGTCACCACTTAAAAGCTTTTGGCGATACCTCGCTTTTGAACCATGGTCAAGTGACGAAAATGAGCCTAGCTGTCACCCTCTCTCCTAACTACCATACCCCACCAACGTGGTTAAGTCCGACAAATTAAGTGATTTTTAACAACGGGGCCGGGGGAAAATTTTAAAAGGGAGAATAATTAAAAAATTGGGGGGAAATTATAACAAAATTTTGTAAGGTTAAATGGTCCCCAAACCCGGAAAAAACTGAAGTAAAGAAGGGGGAAAATTTTAAAAGAATTTTAAAATTAAAAAAGCGCAAAATTTTTAAAAACCCGGGGAAAAAACCATAAAAAATAAGAAGCAAAAAATTTAAAAAAGGGGTTTAATTTTAAGGAAAAAGGCCAAAACCGGGGGCAGGGGAGAAAAAGTTTTTAAAAATATTGTATTTTTAAAAGGGAAAAAAAATATTTTAAAAAAAAAAAAAAAACCCGGGGGGTGTGCGCTAAAACTTTTAAATATAAAAGTTAGAAGTGGATTTATCATTTTTCTACTATGTGTCAGCTGAGAAATTTTAATAAAAATTTCTCTTTATTATTTCGGTCGTCCTCTTCACTTGACAGAGGTTCACACAAAATTACAAAATCGAGTGTTAAAAGTTCACGCGCAGCATCCATGTGCGACATTAGGAAAGAATCAAATTCCAACAACAACAACAAAAAAAAAAAAACTTTCTTATTTGTTTGTTACCCTTTTTCAGAGCACCTTCGGAAAAGATTAGTCGAGTCCCTGAAGTGTTAGATGCAACTTTTAATAAATAAATATACCGATTTGGGCAAAGAGAAATTAAAGAAAAACAGAAGTAGGTTCTAGAAATTTCAAAGCGAAGAAGTTTATAACTATAATACTATGTCAGATACACTCTAAAAATCACAAAAAAAAATATTATCAAAACTGTATTTTTTTGACTGGAAATCAAACATTTGGGATACAAAACTATCATGTTCGGTTTATTATTTTATTCCAGATAGAACAAAAAGCCGCACCTACCTCAATTGTAGAATGTAGAGTGTTCATATGGTGATGGAATTCATGCTTTGCAGAACAAATGTTTCATTTTTATTAGAACATCACAGCTTCCCTTTAATTTGAGTAAAAAATCTATAAGATAGTTTTTACTCTTTTAACTGAATTCAGAAAAATTCAAAACATTTACGCTTCTATTAGTTGTAGCTATTTGGATTTGTACGGTACAAAAGTGCAATTACAATGCATTTCTCTCACAATCGACATCATTTAATGATGATTCGAGAGCGAGAGGAACGTATTTCATTCCTTTTAGAATGTGTAGGCAACGCTTATTTCGTAACAGATCGCGCGTTCCTTGAATCTTGTTTTCATTCCAGCCGCTCTCAATTGCGCCTCTTGTCGCTGGAAGAAGGAAAGCCATGGATCACTGCAACAAACAATCCTCCTGAAAGAGGGGGTTGTGTGAAAAATCTCTCAGGCTGGCGATATGACAGCAAAAGATCGCTCGAAACGAATGTCCGTCGGGGGGGTCAGCACCCCCCACGCTCCTTCGTTACAAACTAATCTGCGCGTTGCATACCTAGCTGCCACTCGCAGGCAGCCACAGAAGATACCAGAGAGAGATAATACGGGTACGCAAGCGCTTTACCCCCCCTCCCGCAAACAGTGCAAACTCCCTCGCCTCCCTCTACAAGTTTGTCTTATCTCGGCCTATTACGAGTCGGAGGCCACTCCAGAACACATGTAGGGTGTCCGGCCCGATATTCCTGCGGTATGGACGCTGCAGCCAGGGTTATATATCGCGTCTGCCTATTTCTGCAGGCAACGCGATACTATAGCATAACATGCAAATTACTCTCAGTCATCGTACGAAATTAATATACAGGGGTTGCTGGACGCTCGCCTCCCTTCGCCATGGGAAAATGGAATGGAATAATTAACTAAGTGGACCGGAAGCGCTGCTACCCTCGTTACGGCGATTCAGGATAGAGGATTGCGCGCGTCGCCTTCCGCGCCCCGTCAGGAAGACGCAGCTAAGATGACTGGGGCTGTCCCAACGCAGGAAAAGCTGTGGATGAGAAGCGTCGCTTGATATCGCTTAGTGTTTTGTACAATTCCTATTTCGAGATAAGGCCAGCTTCGAACGTTTTCGGAACCGTTGACTTAATTGCTTTCTAGCAGATTTACAAAATGATTGATTAGAGTTTAAAAGAAAAAAAAAACGTTTCCAAATTCAATTCAATTTTATTGTTTAAGTTTCTTTTCCATAGTGACTCTTACACAAAGCATGAACAATTAGCGCACACACAAGGGGCATCCTATGGGTCAGACCACACCCTGCAGTCGCGAGATTTTCTTTCGATTAGTTACTCAATCTATATATATATTACATGCGTGAGTATTAAAAGCATATGTTGACTAAAATTCATTTATTAATTAAATATAATTATTTATATTTCGATAGTAATTTGTGTATTGTTTGTTCCCGAAAATCGACAAAATCAAAAGAATATGTTGGGCGGCGTGACTGGAATTATGATGCGATGCAAAAGGGTGGACTTTCGACCCTTGAAAAATGTTTGTGTGCACTACTGACTGTGAAAAATACTTTAAAAAATGTTTCTGGGATTGGCAGGTTTCATTTGGTCGCAAGAGCCAAATCGAGATGCCAGGACCTTTCACGTGTTCTGGGCACTCTTGGTGATTTACAAAAAATCAATTTCTGAATTTCTAAGTAAACATAAATTAGGGTTTTGGAGCTTCAACCTTACATACTGAGTTCTCTAGATTAAAATCCTAAGGCATATGCGATATCCCTCAGGGAAGCACCAAGGCTTTTGTCTGATTTGAAAAGGTTCATAAACTAAAAAAAGAGGAAAAAGCGTAGGGTGACTATGCTAATGATGAGAGAGGGTTGAGTGGCTCTTAAATAGTTGTAGATGAGAAATCCTTTGCATAAACCACTGGCGTTGCTAGTTCTGAGGGGCCTATATCAAAGAAGAACCCTCCAGGGGCTCTTTTAGATATATGAGAACCCTGTTGTTGGTTTAATAGTTAAACATGTTGTGGCCCCTGTAATTTGGGTACCCCGTATCATTGATGATACGGCGTGCTTCACAACATAATAAACTGAATCTGGTTAGCTGGTGCTATTTCGATCTTCCACTTCGTTCAGTACACATTTTTTTTTAATATGGATGATTAAAAGAAATAAGGATTTGAAAAGAAAAACATTTGTTTATTTTATAGAATAATGCAAGTAAGGAATATAGGATATAGAATTTAAATTGTTTCTATTAGTATCGTCACACATGTTCTTATAAAAAATTCAATTTTCCAAATTTTTCTTAAAATAAATTTTGGTAGCAAGAAGAAAACCTAAAATCATTAACGATAGTGTGAAGGTGCCTTGCAATTTATTAACAACTTTTCATTTTGAACTGAGAACATACATCTGAAATGTCACATTGTTTGAGTGAAATTTTTTTATACCCCTAGGTTGATATGAAATTCATGTATTATTATTAGGAATTGAAATATTCAATGGATTTCCAAGTTTAAATGGACATCCCCAATGGAAGGGAAAATAATAATTTTGGTGAATTGATTTTGAAAAATTATCGGTGTTGAAAGGAGTGCTCAGGAGAGAGAGCATTTGAATTTTTTTTTTTTATTCTTACGTGTACATGAATGCCAATGAAAAAATATAATTATAAAATGTTGGGGGTAGTATTTCACCGTATCCAAATGCAGCGGTGAAGCATTTTCATCGCAAAACAGTTTTGGACAGAAATAAGATTTTTATTTATGCGTGGCATGAATACATCTTACCGTAAAATGTGAGCATATAAATATTTCCGATTCAAATAGTTTCCTCCTGTGAGCTCGCAGTGCTCTCCAACTTTTCCTGTCCCGATCAAGCCTCGGAGCCAAGAAGCGACCGTGTGACGTCACAGCTTGTCCAGATTTAGGAATAAATCGTTTGTGGCGGTTTGGCCGTCCGATCCTCTCCCCCACCTCCTCCGCCGGACAGCGACAGAGAGAATGATGGAATGCAAAATTGGAAGGGGGAGAGGAGAGGATCGTTGGCTGATTCCATTAATGAGGGACGTCTTGCGAGCCTTCTCAAAAAGGTTTCATTTTCTAACAGTCCCAGCAATTGGGCTATATAAAAGACGTCGGTTTTTGCGGCATAGATTCGTTTCGAACAAGCGCGCACTGCCAACAGTTTACTCTTCCGGCTCTTACCGGACTTATGTGGTCCTTTTCTAAGCTTTTGTAATGTACACCCGTGTTCTTATATAAACAATCGTCTTTATATATTGGGTTAGTATAAATGGATTCATTCATTTTAAAAAGGTTATATTTTCAAAAGTGTTACACAGACGTACTTGAAAGATATATGAAAAGAACCACAAACTCACCAAATTTATACACCCTCTACAAATGTTCAATACATGAGCATTGCTGGTGACGACGTAGACGATAAATAAAGGCTCATTTCTATACATTTTTTGGCATAATCACAATATCACTGGCACTGGTGCGTTCTTTGACCTCAGCTAAGGATTTGCGGCAATGAGGGTACGAAAACAAGATCCCTAACGCACTTCCTCGGAAAGAAGTCGCAGAGTGTTAAATCAGGGAATTTGGGAAAACAGTTGAACAAAGTTAGGTCCTTCTCACCAATACACTGAATCCAACGATGCAGAAGTTCATTGTTTAGGTAGTCACGAACTGGGATGTGCCAGTAAAGGGATGCCCCACCTTGTTGGAACGCACAATCCCTGAAGTAGGCTCTGAGTTACGGGAACAGTTACAACTGCAACATACCCAGGTAACATTTACCGGCCACAGTTTCTTCAGCAAAGAAAACCGCTCCATGCATCCTTGTGACACCGCGCAGAAAAAATTCACCTTTGGCGAATCTCTTTCAATTGTCACGACTGCTCGTGGATTTTCTGTGTCCTAGAGTTGAACATTATGACGATTGCTTCTTCTCTGAATATCATCTTGGCGGCGAAATCTTTGTTCTCCAATATTTCCTGCATGTTGATGCAAAAATCTAGCCAACGAGCTTAAATTTGGTGAGTTTGTGGCTCTTTCCATGTATGTTTCACGTGTTTCTGTGCAATACTTTTGAAAATATAGCCTTTCAAAACGAAAGATTACGAGGTCCGTCGCCAAAACCCCTCGTGTAGCTGAACAGTGCGACGTTAATATTCACTTACTCACTCTTTCAAAACGAAAGAATCATTTATACTAGCCCTGTACTTTTTGAGCAAATGTTTGATACAAATGCTCCCGTTGGACTAGCGTCTAGTATTCTATAGGTCATTCAATGTTAATATAATTTTTTTCCCCAAACAATAGTGTAACAAGTATCATTGTCAACTAAATCAGCGCTTTCGGCATTAAAAAAAAAACCACAACAAAACAATATGAACACAATTTGTACTTAGTACAAAATTTTGAAAATGGTTTCTCACACACACACATCAATTATCTCTTGTGAGACAAATACACTTTTAAATGTATATATATAACTTTAGCTGTTACATTAAAAGTAAACGGTTTTCCATTAAAAAGTACGAAGAAAAAGTCATTTACAGGAGACAATCTTTACCAGTAACTGCAGCAACCAAGAGGTCACGATCGTAAACTGACAGCCGGCGTTGCAGATGCAGAGTCGTGGGTTTGAAACCTGGTGTCGCTGAAGACCTGCCGGGCAGAGAGAATGTTACATGTGACGGGACGGCACCAGGCCTTCCTTCTCCAAATTTTCACATCTCTCTCTCTCTCTCTCTCATGCCAATGCACAAACCTATAGAACTCCTCCCTCTCTTATTGAAATTTGTTATAATGTATGTGCGTGGAATTTGTTTCTGCAGAATTAATGTATGAATTTTATTTCAAGTCACTGGCGGATGGTTCTTTACTTAAAATATTCCCTTCAATAACGCAAGTAAAGAGGGGAAAATATGGTGAGAGTTACATTATACAGTAAAACCTGTTTTTGTGCGGTAGATAGGGACCGCATAAAAATAAACGCAAAAAAAAAAATATTCAAAAATTTCATAAATTCTTATAACAAACCAATTTGTGGAAATACTATAGAAGATTTTTTTTATGCGGAGGAGAGGGACCGTATAAAAAAGTAGCATTTATAAAATATGCCAATTATTTACGAAATTTATGTAAGAGTATTTCCACACACATAACAAAATACATATGTGTACACACACATGGAAACATTTTAAAACATTTACTTTCTCATTATATACACTAGAAGTCATTTAAAATAGCATACATAACTACTCATTACTATAATCAAAGCTCTCTCATCTCCTGTATTGAATAAGTTAAAAAATCGCTTTTCGTCCTTGAGGGTACAATTTCAATTAAGTTTGGCTTTGGCAACATAAAATGTAGTACATTTTGTGACGAAGGTCGGATGGTCAGTTGCTTGTAGATGTCACGGTAACCAGATATGCATGAATAACTTGGAATAATAACCAGATAAACTTGGAATTTCAAACTCCTTTCGGCATTGGTATCTATTTTAAGAAAATGCTTTGTTGGAAAGCTGGATCTCTGTATATATTTTATCCTCTCTCAAAGAATCCGGTTCTTCTTGTGTCCGCCTTCAGAATCTATAAAATTATCGATAATGTCACTGTCATTGAAAATTTATTTTTCAATCCAGCGCGGCCTGTTGGCGCGTTGAAAGAAAGCAATGGAACGGGCAGTGTCGGGAGACTGTTGATAACAAATAAGCAGAGTGTCTTGTATGGACATTTCACAGTGGCGTAACGTGCACCCCCGCATCATGGGGAAGTGGGTAGGACTCTAGGGGCCAAGGTCTGACTCTAACGCTAAATACCTATTTACCCAATTTATAAAATATTAATGGTAAAACCTGATTTTCAGGGTGGAAGAGCCCTAATATTCTTCATTACACCACTGGTAAATTGATAGAAAAAGTTACAGTGGCGCCAAAGCCGTTGAAATTCATAGACCGTATAGAAAAAGATCGCACAAAAATAAAATCGCATAAAAAAAGGACCGTACAAAAACAGGTTCTACTGTATTGTGTGTATTAATAGTTCAGAGGATTCTCAATTAGATTTATTCTAAAAGTTTTTTTTTAATATGTGTTTCTCTTTTTTTTTTTTTTTAGCTTTGTATTTCTAATAGAATGATTGGAACTCCTGTATGATATTAAAAAGATTTTGCAGCCATTATCAATATATCCACACTTATTTAAATCCGTACAACTTGATCGTAAGAATGTTGCATGAATACTTATCGTCATATTAGTATATTTAGCCTCTTATCTCTTTTCCGCACAAGGACATAATTTGAAAGAATAATTGCTTCTAAAAAGGTTTTGTCCAGAACACAAAGTGTGTGTGTGCAATGATGAAAAAAAATAAAGTAAAAATAACGAAATGAGTGCGTAAGACCATACAGGGTTCCCAATTTATCAAAATGGAAATCTAAAGAGCAACGTGTGGCCGCGGCCCAGCTAATGAAGGTCAGTTCGTCGTCGACTCGTGAAGGGGTTATTAATCGCCGGGTTTGGGCTTAATTGCCTGAAAACTCGTTTTTTTGAAGGGGCGATACCGTTAAATCTATCGAGGTAAAACATTCTCCGTTGGTGTGGTGTAGAAATTAGGAGACGGGGGTACCAGCTCAGGTGTCGTTCTTGTCCCTTGATCATAGTTCCAAGAAAATGCAAAGGTCAAATCGTCCATAGCCCAGCATTGCAGTTTTATAGATTAGGCGTAAATGCAGCTCGCTCACTAAGGCACTTTCTACAAAAGGGGGATTCGCCTTAAGTAACAGTAAAGGTTCAATAGTTTGTTTCACGTGCAGCAGTTAACGCACGTTTTTTATGTTAAAAAAAAATTGCCAATGCTTAACTCAAAAAAAGAGGCGAGGATTTTTCTGGTATATTTCAAATGTTATGTTTGCGAGAATTTTGCTGTTTTACTTAACATTTGGTATGTATATCATTTTTACGAATTTTGTTGCTATTCTTAATATTTTATTTTTCTAGGCGTAATCCATATCGGAAACTTTACTGTGTTGCCTCTTTTGTCTTATTGTTTATATAGTGTGAGTTATCCTTTTTGCCTTATTGGGGCGTTTATTGACTTTATAACAATACTTAAACGTTACAAGGAATAATCCAGCAAAGGGGTTATTTAACATGAGTGCTTGCAAGCCAGTGGGATTTTACCCACGGAAATAGAGAAAGCCAAAAGAATCCGTTGACGTTAATTGATTCTAATACTTTGAAATATATTTAAATAAAGATTGAAACTTTTTATAAGACCATGACATCGGGGAAAGAAAATGACGCGTGTTAAAAATTAGGAAATATAATAATAAGCTTTTTACTTTGTAAAAATTAACATTGCAATCATTTTTTTTGGTAAAATTTTATTAATATTTACTTTTCTGTTGAGCCCAAAGGTTTGTGGCTTTGGCATTCCGTAGGTTCCTTATAAAAAAGAAAGGAGTTTTTGAAAGTTACCACGCAAGAAGGATAGTTGTAGCAACGCTTGACGCCCAGCTTCCTACGCTCGCCGCTGACGCAATCTTTACATACTGGGTAATGAGCTCTAACTCTGAAACTCCGCACAAAACCAAATACTACTATAACTTTAAAAGCAAAAGCTGCTGTCGATTGCCCCAATTTGTGTTTTATCCATGAAAGTAATTTCCCGATAGCATACTTTAGGAAGGATTCGCTCTATCCTACTCATTAAATCATCAGAGTTGAGAAAAGAAAAAATAGTTTCTACACGACATGCGGCTGCAGGCAACCCGCTGGCTCCATATCTCTTTGCTGCAACGCGAACGTTTTTCGATATAACTTCTTTACACTTACCCGCTATGCTAACGGAAGGTGAAATCGTAACCTGGCTAATAAAGAACGCTTACCATTCAAATTATTCGAGCGACCAACTTAACAATAATACTGTTGTTTTATTTTGGTGTCGTTGCTGCGTACAATAGCCAATAATTGAACTTTTATTTTTGAGGGAGGGCTGTCCCGCGATCTAAATCATGTATCATGTCTGCCAAAATATGCATTCTTTTGTTTTTAATTTCAGAAATATTTTGCAAATGAACCAGTTTCAAATTCCACATTATTGGTTTTTATAGTTTTAACAAACGACATTCCGGCCAAACGATAAACTACTACGTTTTAATACGACCAGCTTCCATATCACTTTGGAACCATTTTATACATATCTTGGTGTAAAATTTTTTGACCTCTACGCTGGACCAGTAATTCTATGGTTTAATCAGGATCTACTCTTTTCCGGGATTTTTGGTATTTAAAACATGGTACTGAAATTAAACGTTCAGGGGCAATCAATGCATCTTAAAACGGCAAACTTAACGTGATGGTAAATTATATTGCTGCGGGGCAAGGTGCTGCTGCGGTACACGGCTGGCGGCGGCGCGCTACGCTTTGGCGACTCCATCTTCCAGCTTTGATAAGTTTTGGGAATGACCAATCATATTAGAATTCAACATGGTAAGTAAAAGAACTTAATTTGTTTTTGGGATGCGAAAAGAAAGGCATTTTTTTAGGTGCAGGTTGCCTTGTAAGTTAAAATATAGAATTTCACCTTAAAAAGCATGCGAGTTTAACAAATATTTATATCACTAATACACGGATATACAAACACTCTTAATTTAAACTAAAATAATTCAAAAACTGAAATTTTATAACCATCGATAAAACAAACTCAACTTATTGACGTTTTTGTATATATAAAAGATTGCCAGGATTTGAAAATGGTAGCATGATGAAAATAATAAGAAAGATTTAAAATTAGGGGTTTTGTGTGGTTTGTGGTGTTTAAACTAAATCTAAACTGTACCCTCAGTGGACGAAACAGAAGCCCCACATCTATTCTTTCCACTATCAAACAAGACAAAACAATTAGAATCGGAAGGTCAATTTTGCTTGATGGTGGTGCTGCGTCAATGATATTTTTCTTTACGGGTTTTCTGCAATAGATTCAAAATGTGCGTTTTTGGCAGCCGTGCCGCGTTCAGATTTCGATTTTTCTTTCGCGTTAATGAATTGATGTTCCGCACAAACAAAAGTTCATACTTCTTCGGGAATCGTCATTTAAAAGGCCCTTTGGCTTTTACGATTACAAAATAACCATTACCAAGTAAATAATAAAATATCTTTAATTTTATAAGTAAATCTCACGGTACTGTGTGAACTGCAAATAATACATCACTGTCTGCGAAGGTGAAAACATTATTATATATATATATCGTACGTTTCTAAAACTTTTGGCGTTTTCACGTCGGCCTAAGACTTTTAAATTTTTTACAAAGTGTTTTGAATTTTGTTTAAAAATTACCATTCATTTCGAAATATTCGATTGGTAATTGCAGTAAGTAATAAAATTCCAGCCTTCGTAAATAGCCAAGCTTTGGCAAAAGAGGTACGTTTACTACACCCGAAAAAAGCCAACTAAAAGTTTGGAGGCAGCCAGTTCGTACCAAATTGAAAATCAACATCTGCTTTGATACACTTCACATTTTCTCTAGGGGGTTTACACTAGAAAAACTGGAGACAAGTTCGAAAGTACGATTACAGCGAGGAAAAAAATCACAAATGACAAATTTATTTTGTTTCCAGC
This sequence comes from Trichonephila inaurata madagascariensis, assembly GCA_019973955.1. Lineage (NCBI taxonomy): Eukaryota > Metazoa > Arthropoda > Arachnida > Araneae > Nephilidae > Trichonephila > Trichonephila inaurata. Next base: position 14,694 of record BMAV01006402.1, read on the forward strand.
AGCTGGCATCGCAATTACTAACTGCCTTTATTTACAAAATTTACTACTATTAAAGAAAATTTATTGACAGAAATTTCTGTAATTAGAAAAACACTGAAAGGCTGCTAAGCCCATTTTGCATGTGCTTTTGTCAAATGCATCGAACTCCATTTTGAAATATTTTTTTACCGGCCCTGCGGATAGGTAAAAACATCCGTGAAACTTTTGTTGGAATTTTCCATAATCCTTCAAAGACAATGATGGATACTGAAAATATATATGGCAATGGCAACTGCTAAAAGCAGCAGTAGCTTCTTCAGGAACATACGTTTCAAAATTTTTATATCAAGATTTACTTGGTATATTCTGAAACTGCTCAACAATGCAGAACTCTTTCAAATACATAAATTCGCAATCATTTGTTGAAAAAGGTAGCAGATGAGTGCTCAATTATTGACTGAAGGTTGATTCAGATTATAGCGAAATAATTGGAAATTTTCAGACAAATTTTGGTGGATTGAGTATTATTATTTTAATAAGAGATTTATTAATGGCGATACGCGAAGTTCGTTTCACGCCATCTATAACAACCCAGAAACAGGTCATCGTTGAGACCGATTTTATAGCCAAAATCTAAAAACTTGCCGAACTGGTAAGTCTTGAGTCAAGTGAATCAACAATTTCATTTGCCATACACAAAGGTAGGAAACAACCCGAACAACTTGATGAAATAGAAATAACTCTGATTGAGTCTCATTTTGCTGTGGAAAAAAAGCTGAATTAAGGTGTCCTCAAGATATACGATTATTTAACACTAACAAAATTCCGTCAATAAGTATAATAATAATAATAATAATAATAATAATAATAATAATAATAATATATATATATATATATATATATCGATACAAATGGATTGCCTTATCAAACAGTTTATGTGAATAATATTTATTACATGATTATCACAAATATTGATGTGACAGATGGATTGGCAAATGGGTGAAGTTTGGAAACCCTGGTTCATGTAGAAACAAATGATGAAGGATTAGTTAAGACAATATGGCTCGAGTTTCCAGAGTTTTACTTCAAATAGGGGGGAAATTAAGACGCAAAAACACAATTTCTTCTTATCTCTACAAAATAACAGAATAATATTGACAACAAAATCAAATACTATGATTGATGCAGTGTTTTCGAGATTCTTAAATGATATTGAGTGCAAAACCTCTACATGTCTTATTTTAGTTACCACAAGCCTTTGATAACAAAAGTATGTACTGAAACACCTATAAGCATAATGTAACTAGACTAATAATAATGATACTTTTCTATAAATGTATACAATAATTTTTTTTTTAGTATTATATATAGAAATGAAAATTTTGTTTATATTTATACCTTTTCCATCCTAATTATTTTTTTAAATACAGTTTGAAATAATGATAATAATAAATTTGTTAATTTTACATAAGATTACTCTTTAAAATAAAAATTATATAATTCAATACATATAAGCCGAAGAAGTTAACTTCTACCGCGTGTTCACACTGATACATGCACACATTTTTTTTTTTTGTATCTGTTTTGTAAGGTGACCCCAGGTTTTGGGAGCCTTTTATGTGTGTGTGTGTGATTCAGCTATCGCCTTATGTACAGAAATATACGGTAAATATGTTTTTGGAATGCGCCTAACTTTTCTTATTCGAATTGAAGCATTTTCTTTTCTTCTACGCCTCAAAAAAATGTTATATGAATATCAGTCAAATAATGTAAATTTTTGAACGAACATAAAGCGCGATATTGATTAAAAAAAGTCCCTTCTATTCAAATGAAAGACTCTTTTCTGACATCTATGGAGATTAAAGCTGCCCTTTCCATGTTGCCCGAGAACATATAATATATCAAAAGGTTGAAGAGATGCCCGCTCTTAGGTCCTAACGTGGCACGTGTATGTCGGGACTATATGCTAGTGTACATGTTAAAAACTACTTTCTTTTCTAAAAAAATCTCTATAAATAATGTAAGGGGTAAGATTTTTTTACAGAATGCTTGGCTGTGAAACATAACTTTCTTTTGTGTGCGTGAGTTCGAAAACACAAAGTAGTTGGAAAAGAATATTGGTGAATGGGAGTTTTTTTATACGTCGCACTATAAAACAACACGTGGGATGTTGGCGATGAACCTTCGTCAAGTGACGAGGATGACACTTGAGTTGGCACTCCCTCTCCTAACTACCACACCAACGGAAGGACTTTGAGCTTCGTTACCACGGAAAAGTATGTTGAAATAAGTGAGAAAATCCGCCGTTCTTTCCCTTGGGGTCCTTGAACCGGTTGGAATTTTACTTACACTAAAAAATGATAAAAATTCAATAAAATTAATTTTTAAAATGTGACGGAATTTTAAGTTTGATATTAAATGCGATAATTTTATTAGCCAGAATCTATGATTTTACTTTTTGAACTAGTCGTCCTACTTTCACCCCCTCCCCCACCCCTTTTCTCGACAGCATTCTTTTTTGAAAACAAGTATTTGAAAATGAAAGGATTACAATGTGTAGCAGTCAGGAATTTAAAAAAACCATGACGCAAATAAAAAATCGGTGGAAAGAAGAAAACAACTAAGATTTTTTCTTAACACGTATATCACACGTGTGGATTTCCTTTCACTTTTGACTTCAGTTAAAACTAATCATCTTACTAACAAGTAATATATAAAAAAAAGTTTTACGTCAATTCCTATTTAGGTCAACAAAGAAAAATTTTATTCTAGTTACTTTTTATTAAATAGATACAATTAATATAAATATGTATATACATATGATAGAACAGAAAGCGATTTTCCTTGTAATTTTCCATTTTCTTTTCTATGTAGGGTGTTGGATAATTTTTTTTTTTTTGTTACTACTTTTTTGTTCATTAATTAAATTTAATTATTCTATTACAATAGTATAGTAAAAAAAGAAATCACATTCTCAGAAATTAGGCCATCCCAGGTGGGATTCGAGCCCACGACATTTGGATTACAAGTCCAACGCGCTACCCATTGCGCTACAGGGATACAACGAAAGATTTTCCTTTCTATGTATGCTGTTGGTCTAGTATTTTTGTTTGTTACTATTTATTCATTAATAAAGTTTAATTAAGGAGTTAATATTTGAAAAAACTTAATTAAAATCAAGTGCCATCCATTATAAGTTTTAAAAAAAAAACGTATTTGAACTTGAATGGATGAATAGAAAATATTTTATTAACGATTGAAGATTTGAACAAGATATATATATATATATATAGGAAAGAGATGAACTATAATTGAAGGAATTGGAAAAATCAGAACTACAATATTCAGCCTTCGGTAAACAATTTCTTTTTCAAATGAATACATGTATAACTGAAAGAACTTTTTTCCGAAAATAACTTTCCACTTTTGATGAGGAAAAAAAAGGAATTGTAGAAAAAAAATAGACATACAGACTTAAGGAAACGCCGGCGCGTTTCGGATATAAGAACACCTGTGAGGTTTTCGGGCGCCCTTGAACCCTTGCAGACGAGAGCAAAGTCTGGATTTCTTCCGCGATCCAGCCGCTGTCTCCCAAACCCTTCTTTGGAATTATTTATGACGCCGAGAGCAGATTTTCTTTTCTTCGGCAGCAAGAGTAATAAACAATTTTTGTTCATTTAAACAGAAAATCTGGAAGAGGTCGTCGACACTGCTTTGTCAAGTCGAGCGAATCTGCCGAAATGTAACAATTTTGATCACTGGTTGCAAATAAAAGTTCTTACTGAAATGTGATACGATGGAATTACAAATAGCTTCACATAGGAAAACAGAAGGTACTGTGAAGAAATTAAAAAATACAGTATCGAAAAACTTTAAAATAATACTTGCGAAGAAAACCATTTAAAGAAAAAAGGTTCATGGTTTCGAAACCGATTAACACTGCTAAATTAGAGTAACAAAATAATGCACATGTTTTTTGGACAAAAAGTCATACACATTGTAAAACTTCGTAAAATATAAATTTTAATTCAGAATCCGCAAAAACACTTTCTCTCCTTTATAGTGTGATTCTTTTGTTTACATTACACCAGTGGTCGGTAAAGTTATTAGCCAAAGAGCCAAATATGAATATTACAACAATTTTTTTAAAAAAATTGGGAGCCAAATCTGCTTGTTTAGTAAACTTTTATTACACTAAATAAGTAGTACACTAAATATAAAACTAAATTTCATACTTAATAAATATATATTAATGCGAACAAAATGTGCGCTTGCATCTCCTTGGAAAGTTTGAGTAAGTCAGGTTTATATGTTGTTGTTTTTAATTTTAGGCATGATTCCAAGTTCTCATCAATAAGACGACTTCTCAGTTTACTCTTGATAATGTTCATGCTTGAAAATGATTGTTCTCATATATATGTAGAACAGAAAAGAGAAAGAACAGCAAACGCGAGCTTTTTCAGCTGATCGTAAGGGTCAGGAATACTATTCCAAGCGTTGAAAATAATCATGTCTTCCTTCTCCAGGTCATTCAAAGCAGACCACTTGTGTTGTAAACTAAGATCTCGTTTTTTCTTCTCCAAGATTTCCAGTTCAACACAAAGACGTTCGAATTTAGAGCGCCACACATCACCTTGTTTTCCAAATCCAGCAATTGTATTTCAAAGTTACCAATGTCAATTTCAAAAGGAGAAAATTTCAACTCGGTTATCGTAGCATTAAGAGGATTTTTGACAAATGCTAAAGTTGCTCTGCTGTTTTTAAATTCCTGAAACCTGCTGAGAAATGCTTCCCTCATATTTAAAATTATTGTTTTAAAATGGTGTATATCAATAGAGGAATTATTTTCTTGGCAATGTCTCAGCAGGCTCGGAAAGTGAAACTATGTTTCCCTTTCAAAACCCTGAGCAAAAATGGATAATTTGTTTTCGAATGTTATTACTTATTCTAATATCGACAAAATTATGTTTCCTTTCCCTTGTAGTTTACGATTTAGCTGATTTAGATGAGACGTAACGTCTACCATGAAATAAAAGTTTTGGATCCACTGATCGTCTGTTAGTTCTGGATAGTGAACGCCCTTCTCAAGAAGAAATGCTTTAATTTCCGGAAAAAGGGACGAGAAACGTTTTAAAACGTTCCCTCTTGATAACAAACGTACCTTGTTATGAGAAGCATAAGATCATCGTACTCACTCTCCATTTCAAATAAAAATTCTTTGAACTGGCGATGATTAAGAGCTTTAGCTAAAATGGAGTTGATAATGGTAATCACTAATTCCATAACTTTACAAATTTCATCCGGAAATGTTTCAGCACAAAGCGCTTCTTGGTGAATGATACAATGGTAAACAAGTATCTCGTGATTTATTTTTTTCTTTCAAAATAGCAACAAACCCTTTTCTAACCCCGGTCATAATTTTGGCCCCATCTGTTGAAATCGACAAATTTTATCGAGGGGAATATGATGTTTATCCATACACTCAATTACAGCATTTGCGACATCTTCTCCACGCGTATGACCTTTGAGTGGCAATAATCCTAAAAGTTCTTCTTTAAGGGCCTGTGAGACATAAGTCTTACAAAAGGGAAACTTGCGCCGTATCATTTATTTCCCCAACACTCGTCAACTGCTACGAAAAAGCCGAAACCAATTTTAGATCTTCGATATACTGGGTGGTTATATTCGAACACATTTTAAGTTCATCTTTTTTAATGGTTTTGGCAGACAATGGCAACTCTTTAATTCTTTTTAGAATATCTGCTTTGTTTTAAAATCCTGAAATTGCTCTTCCCATGCACTTATAAGACAATTTTTATGTATTCGCCGTCGTGTACGGTTTTTTTCTCTTTAGCAAAACTCTTGGCTAAAAACAAACTTGCCATATTAATATTGCTGGAGGATTGCATCCAGTTATTAAACAAAGTTGACGACTCTTGACTCTTCTGAGTTCCTCAACTGCTTTCTTCCTTGCATCACCGGTAGGTATTAAATGCTAAATGACGCATGCTTTCTTCTAAAGGGCTCTCTAAATTTGATTTCTTGTTATGCGCGAATTTCTCCTAAAAAAAAGACATGTCGGAAGTCCATTCAGTTTTGGAATAAACGCAAATTCTCGTCCCTCAACTTTAAATTCGCGGTTTTCATCTTCCGTTTTTCTTTGCTTTTTTGGTAGCCATGTTAATTGGGGTGCTTATAAAAATATTCCAAATATATATTTTTCTAAAGCCACCAGTACAAAATTATTATCATTATTAAATTGATGAAAATAAAAATTAAATAAAAATATTTTCAAAAAATACAATTTCGTTAATATATGTAACTGCACTAAAAAAAAAAAATAATTTTTTCCATCATCAGAATAACAAAACTTTTAATATGACCAAAAATGGAAGAAAACTTCCAACATTTGGACAAATAGAAGTCGATTACAAATTTTGTACCGGAACCACAAACATACATAGCAGGTGTAATAAAATCGTATAAAAATACCTGTAAGATGTGCAGCTAGATTGAAAAATCTAACTTTTTTAATAAGACAGGGGAAACGGCAGACAGTAGATAAGACAAAACTGTTCACACTGCAACTGCTGGTCTGTGATGCCAATTTGTACCCCTACTACTTTAGAAAAAGTTTGCGCGCATGCTTGTGGTACCTTTTGTGTCACACAGGAGTACGCCGAAAACATACGAACAATTTCAGCAGGTAGCTTGTACATGGTTTGTGTTTACGTTTACGAAAACCAATAAAATTAAACTCGATGTTCCTTACGTATTTTTACAACAATATAAAATTTTAATTACCTATCTATCTTTTAACTTAAATAAAAAAATTATACATGTTCTCGATTTATAAAATAATTTTAATTTATCAAAATAAAATGTAATTTTTTCTTACCAAGTTTTTTTTTAATGAAAATATTATTGCGCCTTCCATGGATATTTGTGGCTGAGCCGCACTTAAGGAGCCAAAGAGCCACATGTGGCTCTGGAGCAGCACTTTGCCGACCACTGCATTACACGAAAAGAAATATTAAACCATTTGAGGCAAAAATTACACTGCTAGCCACCGTAAATGCAACACCCTGAAGGAAGCATGCAAATAACATGAAATTTACAACATGCATTAGCGGAGGTGAGATATGCAAATGATTAAAATTTCAGCGCAGACACACATCACGCGCGCCTGTGGCGCCACCTCAAAGCGCTATTTAAGGCTCGGAGATTTCGATGATTTCAAGTTCGGCAATTGTGTTTTTTTTCAAAAAACGATCAGTTATATCTAGTAGAAAACAGCGACCAGCTATTGATCAAGTATCCGAGCTCGACAGAGGAAGGATAGTGGCCTACCGAGATTGTGGATTATCTTTCAGGGAAATCGGTAGTCGTGTTGAACGAAACCAAACAACTGTAATGCGGATATGTGACCGTTGGATGCAGGAGGGTACGATGGACCGACGTGGTCGATCGCATCCACCTCAATGCACCACTTCACGTGAGGACAGGCAAATTGTGCGCATGGCAGTAACGGATCGCTCAGTCACATCACGAACCATAGCACAGCACATTGAGTCTGTAACGCATCATTCAGTGTCTGCGCGTACCATTCCACACGGTTTACAGCAGAGTGATCTGTCTACAAGACGTTCATTGCTTGGTCTACACTCGACGCAGAACCACAGATGTCTCCGCCACCAATGGTGCGAGGAAAGAAGGATGTGGGCTGCAGAATAGAATGAAGTTGTCTTTACTGACGAGTCATGTATTTGTCTGCAACACCACGATGATCGGATTCGAGTCTGGAGACACCGTGAAGAGAGGATGCTGAACAGCTGCGTTATGCACCACCACACTGGTCCTGCACCGGATATTATGGTATGCGGCGGTATTGGAAATCAATCTCGCACTCCTCTAGTACACATCGCCGGTACTTTAAACAGCCAGCGCTACATCTCCGAGGTGTTGGAGCCAGTTGGCTTACCTTACCTTCAGGGCTTGGTCACAGCCATACTTCAACAGGATAATGCGCGACCACACGTGGCACGCATTGTCCAAAGGTTCTTCGTCAATCACCAGATTGAATTTCTTCCCTGGCCGGCTCGCTCTCCGGATCTTTCACCGATAGAAAACATGTGGTCCATGGTTGCTCAACGATTGATCCAGATTACACCCTCAGCTGCCACACCAGATCAACTTTGGCAACGTGTGGAAGCTGCTTGGTCTGTTGTACCCCAAGAACACATCTAAGGTCTCTTTTAATCAATGCCGAGGCGTGTGGCAGCGGTGATCTCCAACAATGGTGGCTAGTCTGGCTACTGATTCTGGCAGGAACCACACTTCACAGAAGTCTATAAATTTAATCATTTGATGCTTAGTCAACATGCTATCTACAAAATAAATTTTGTTGTGCTATCTCTTGTCTTTCTTGGGGTTGCATTTACGGTGACCAGCAGTGTATTTATCAGAATCTGAATAAAGTTTATGCACAGAAAACATGAATCAAGCTATCCGCCATTTTCAGTTATTGAAGAGAAATTAAAAATATACACCGAAAATTTAATTTTAATAGACGGCAGGCGTTCAGCGAATGTGGTGCCATGGACAACTCAGTAAATAAAAAGCAAACAACTCAAACAATTATCCGACATTATAAGATGGAATAAGAGCCAGACGAAAGATCTAAGTGAGAGATAGGCCAAATTGTCCTGGTCTCTCCACCTCAAAAGCGGTGCAAGCACTGTAATTTTCACGAGCCACGGGAGTACCGTGAGTAAATTGAATGACCCTCCTCCTTTACACACACACCTCTTACAAGATGCCGTGGACAACAGAATGCACATGAGTGAAGTATTATAACGGCGTTTCAAATTCACGTCGCTGTATGTCAATTGTTGGGTGAGAGTATGGCACAAACCATAAGAAGCGATGGATCTCCCTCATCTTCAAGTCACTGTGGATGGTATTCTTGTTAGGGAGCTGTTTACAGGGATCAAAAAGGGATGTGTTACGTCACTCACAAGTCGATATTGGAGTTATATTTTAGACAACCCTGTTCTCCCGTTGGTACTGTAACGTCTGCTCAATAGCAGAACTCTCCCCATCAATATATGTCAGATGGTTCATATATGTCAGTTCAATATATGTCAGTTGTTCAAATGGGAACTTGCGTCTCCATAAAAGGCAGTGGTTGTTCTTCCCTTACGCCGGAGGCAAACATGGGCGAACTGTCCTGGAGAATGTCTTTGAAGTCGCCACTCCCTTTCTTTCTTCCTGACTTACTGACGCTTGTTGTCAAAACGCTCAATAGGAAGGAGCCATGAGTTATAGCCCCTTTGTGTTGGGTCAGCCTCGCACACAAGGACGCAGCCAACTTGAACATAAAGTTCTATTGGCAAGGCGCGTTACAGACGCACACTCAGTGAAAATGGGACAGGAAGAGTTTTTGCCTCCAGATGTCGGACACAAGTCCGTTTCGGAGTAGAGATCAAAAGTGCCGGCTGATTGTTCACATGCACCAATGGAGTGGGATTACTGTCGATTTACTCGATTTCTCGATCTCCATGGATTGACGGAATCTTCGCTCTCCAAATTTTGAGTTTTTGTACGCAGTCGCGCGCAAGGACCTATGGATGAATCTTGACAGCTAAAAAACTTTGGCGATTAGTGATCTATGAAGTTCAGAGTCAGCGGAGCACCGGCTTTGAAAAAGAACTTTTCCACAGCGAAAGGCTGTATTCTTTCGTGTTTTAACATTGAAATTATAGTTATTAATTATTTAATCCAGAAATAAAGTGTCTTTCGGCAATTAGCTGCGTGACTGTTGACGCTACCCTTCATGATGTCACGGTATATCTCCAACTTCCCAATGGGAACCTCGTTTTTCTCGTATAGCACCCGAAAGATTAGATTGTCGGCAGAACTTGTTTCATTGTCTATTTAAGTCACTTAATTCAATCTCTTAGAGCATCACACGCGGCTCGCCAGTCCGTAAGTTGCGGCCCGCCAACTCTTTTTTTAAAAAAAATTTAAATATCAGGTTTTTTAAGTTTTTTCATTTTGAAATTTATGAGAGGAAATTTAAATATGTATATAAATCTACAATGTATTTGCCTGTTACATGTTCTTGCTTTAAAATGAATCCTTTTGATAATAGAAATGTCCTTTAGATTAAAATAGATTTATATTTTATCAAACAGTTCCATTTGATTTTTCTATAATAAATTACTTTTTAATAAATTAATGTATTTTGATAACGACTTTACTATGGATGGTCATGATTTTTATGTGCGACCTTTCCCTCCTCCTTTTTTTTGTTTGGGGTTTTAAACGGAAAGGGAGTCGAATGTTTTTAAAGTTAAAAAAAAAATTCGGGTTGAAAAGGGAATTATACTTAATCGTTTCGAATGCGCCAATCAATTTCAACTAGTAACGAAAGATCAATTCAATAGGAACATTTTTTTAAAAAAAAAACCTGTAATATTTTCGGATCATTGCTTTTTAATTATATATAAACATTATTATAATCTATTTTTTTCAGAAATAATGAAACAAACAAATAATTATTCGGTTTTTTTTAATAAATGTTTTTTTTCTAAATCTGTAAAAAGGTACATATTTTTGGGGGGCCCCCCAAAGGTTAAATTTTTCAAGGGACAAGGTTTTGGGTTGGACCCCCCTTTTTAGAGGATATCGGGAAATCAACCCCCCTCGGCCCCATTTTCATTTTCAAAATTGGGGGGGAAAATTTTTTGGATATGTGGGTCCCATAAAACGCAAAACAAGCGAGGTAAATCGACCACTGCCAGGGCGATGAATGCTGACAGTCATATTGCTTTTTAGCAGAAATTAGTATTGCAAAAAATTTTTTTTTCACTGTGCTCATTGAAATTGAGAAAAGACATATTTATATATAATAGTGTTTATAATGTCCACTACTTTGACATTTTTAAATTGGCGAAAGATTTTGGTCCAAGTTTAAAAAATAATTATTATTTTAAGGCTGTCTTTGTCAAGTATACGAAGGGATGAACTAAACACGAAGTACATTTTCTAACAGAAAAATTTCTGAATTTTCATGAAAATTGGCAAAATTTTACATCATTTATACATCTGTTTTCAATATATAGTGTTTTTAAAAGTTACAAAATACTTCGTAAATACTTATTTTTATCAGTTAAAGGGATTTCTCATTTAGCATTCGGTATGAAAAAATGCTAAACATTTTTTAAAACCCGAAAAAAGAAATGGATCAACTGGTAAAAAAAAGGGAGTATGTAAAAAAAAAAATATGCTGCTTTCTATAGCATGGCGAAGATTGAAAATAATAGTAATGTTTCAGTTCTTTTTTATATCTGAAAAAATGTTATAAATTCAAGTTCTATTCTTAAAATTGAACGAAAACAGCCTTGAGGTGTATCCTTTGCAGTGTGAAAAAATTAAAAAGCAAGTGTTAAAGCATTAATTTCGAAATTAATAACGCTTTGATCCGGAAAAAAATACTTCGCTCTCAAAAAAGGGACTTTGGGTTAATCCCCCCGTAGAAGACCTTTTTCCAAAAAAAGTGAACATATGGTAATGCCGGGCTCGCAATTTTTAAAACTGAAACCCCCTTAGCTTTAAAATTGTCCCTTTTTGGAAATGCAAAAAGGGATTCGTTGACCGCGACTGAAACGTTTTTTCCCGAAAACTTGCCTCTCTTTGGAAGGAAGAGCACATTCACCCCTTTGAAGGCCAGGAGATTGTACGCCCTCGGAGAACTTTCCCTTTGGCCAACACTGGGAATGCAAATTTTTTTGCCTCGACCCCCTTTCCCGAGGAGGCCCACTTTCTCAACAGGCTGGCGAAAAAAGAGTCCTGTTACTTGACTTGGAGGACTGGTCATCATTTAAGGGCTATCTTCGCTTTCTGTCCAGCAAAACAGGACATCAGAGGAAAATTATTCTATTTGTGGTTCACTGCTTCAATATTACCGCAAAATCCGTCGTATATCGCGCACCTATACTTTCAAGCTGCAATTTTTAAATTTGGGGGGGAATATTCGCCGTTCCCGCACCCCTTTTTTAGAAAAACCCCAAATGTACGTGTGTGGGGGATTTTTATTTTTTAAAAAGACAGTTATTCGAGGTATTCAAAGATTTTCAAAAAATTATCTACTTCCCTTTTCCTCTTTTAAGTTCATAAAGAATTTTTCTTTTTTAAAAAAACAATATTTTTGGTTTTATAGAAGTCTAATATTTTTTTTTTTTGTTCATCTTTTTTTTTTTTTTTTTAAAAAACTATCATTTTGTATACCAGCGTATAACGCCTTTTAAATTTTGATCTTATTTTGGGGTTCAAAATTTTGCCCGGGTTTTTACGGTAAAAAAAAAAGATATTGTGGGGCAGCGTACATCTCCGTTAAATTTTAAAAAAAAATTAGCGGAGGGGGCCTTTAAAAATTTTTAAAATTTTTTACTCCCAAAAGGGGAAATTTTTGCGTTTTAAATTAGGAAACGAAATACATGATGCTCATGATGCATTTAGTGGAGGTGGTTGCTGAATGATCATGATAAAAAAACCGCCGCCGGAGTTGTTTCTGTACAGTGGTGTGTTCGAGTCCCAGAGAGTTAAAGGGATTTTATTTCCCTTGAGATTTGAATACTCGTGTCCAAAATTAAGATCACAAACACAAAATGTACGCTATTCTGTGTGTTACTCAGAATTCCACAGGGCTTTTATACTGTGAAAAAAAGAATATAAAATAATATTTAAAATAGTTTTTAAATTTGAAATAAGATGGGGTTTTCAAAAAATGTAAATCATAATCAGAGAAAAACATTTAACTTTTAAAAAGTCTGTTTCATTTAAAGTTACCACTGACGCCAAAACGAGTTATAATACTGTTGATGAGGGTGTTGATAAACGTTTGTGGAAAAAAAACCCATTTTTCCCAAAATACGATTTTTTGTTTTTTTTTGGGGTTTCCTGAGAGGGGGTGTATGCTGGAAAGGGTTTTTTTCTGACCATAAAAATTGGTTAAGGATTTAGATCCAGAAACCATAGGGCGAATATCCCCACCCTAATGAAATTCATCAACATTGTGAGTTTTGTGTAGCCGCTCATTTTCATCGATAAAAATGTATTTCGGGCTCATAGCACCTAGAAAAAAACTCATATAGGCTTCCAGGATCTCATCCATATAGCGCTGTGAGTTAACAGTACTCGCATCGAAAACGTAAAGCCCCACACAAGGATTCTTTTACATAACGAAATCTGTCGATTTTTGTTATGTAAGATGGATAAAAGAGTGCTCTACTTTTTCTCCAGATGCAGACTTGGCGAGAATCACTTTGTCTACTACATTTAAATTCATGTGAAAAAAAATACCCTATTGGGTTCCATGACTGATTTTTTGTTCCCAAAAACCCCCCAGGATGGGAAAAACACACAAGACTGGAAAGAACAGTCTCTGCTAGACGGCTGTAGAGCATTTGCCTGGAAATTCTTTTTCCAGACACAGCAGCAAGGTCACGAGCAAGCTGAGGAGACCTTGTCCACTTATGTCATCGTGCGATGAAAGCCAAACAGTGATCTCGATGCTCTGTGGCAATCTTGGCAGTATTTACCTTCCCGGTACAATACCATTTTGGCGGGAAAAGCCGGGGTCACGCACGTCAAACCCACTCTTGAGAAATGGCCAGCTTTGCCGCAAACCTCTCCATTTCAAAAAAATCACTTAAACGGTTAGGAGAAGTCATCCTCACTACTAAAAGGCTAACTTGTTTTAATGCAATATTCACAAAACTGCAGGAAAAAAATCTCATATTTTTAAAAGGTCTCGATCCAGTAATTCTGCAAATTCTAACGCTAAACAACATTTTTTCTCAGAAACTAAAGGTTAATATTCTATTACCCGTTCTTCAAAATATATAAAATACAAATTCTAAGTTTTTCTTAAGCAATTTAAAATTATGACGAAAAACATGTTTATGACTTTAATTTTGGTCATGCTTGTAAAAACATATCATGTGACTCTTGGAAAACACTTTATTATGAAATGGGCTTGGATTGATTTTTTAATTAACTCTGCACTGAGAAGCAGCGGCAATGGATTTCGTCATTTTAAATCGTATTCGAATGGGCAGATAATCGAAATTGAAACTTTACATTTATCGTTATATCCACACTATTTAGTCACCGTCCAGAGTTCATACAGTTTCCCCAGCATGTCTGGTCGAAATTTAGGGAATTGCATCGAAAAAAAATCATGGTTCCACTCTTGAATGACATTATTTATGTTGCCAAATCTCCTCCTCCTCTGCCGCAATGGTTTCTCGAGTTCTAGGAATAAGAAAAGAACACTTGCGCTTAAGTGGAGACAGTGAATGAACAAATTTTACAATCGCGCTATGCAGCTACACGAGGGCTTTTGACTGTGGCCCTCGTTAATTTTGAATCTTGATCAAGTGACGAGGACGACATCTGATCTTGCGTCCCCTCTCATAACTTCCACATCACACCAATGGGAGGATGTTTGAGCCTCGAGAGGCTGATGGGTACCTTCTTCACGGTGGGTCTTCAATGGTCATGACTCATGCCACGCTGGCCACGAGTCCGTTACCTTGACTACTAGACAACCGCAGCCACAAGTGAGGAGAAAAGGGCGGTTGTGAAAAATTTCTAAGTCACATCTCTTTCCTTCACTGCAACTCGAGATAAGTGAGCAGGATGCCTTTGGGGATCACAGCACCCCCATTCTCTATCGGGGGCTAAACAGTGTGTGTTAGTATTGATATAACTATTCCTCGTGCATTGTATTAAGATGTGCCCTCGACAGATCCAAGATTCAAGCAAGGAAGCAAAAAATTTTCCCATCTTCTGGCCCAAAAAGAGTAAACTTTTTTCTTGACAGGCCCAACCCCGTTCCTTCCGAAAGGGGATCAGTCATCGGGAACCCCAGCGAGCCGATACCTTTGAGATGAAAATTTTTCAAATATAATTTTTCACCATCCCGCCACCGTCACCAAGATCAATCATTCACGATCACTTGATGTTTTCTTCGGTCAAGTAGGAGTAAGTCCCCCTTTCTTCACTGTGGCAAATCGTCTCGACAGATCTTCTCCCCTTTGGGATCGTCTGAAAACCTTTCCACTTCACAGCATGTCAATATGACGGACTATCATTTATGAGGCCTTTCCGGACAATACCCTTTCAGAAGCCACACGCGGCCCCTTTTTTCCTCCATTTCCATGTGCTTTAATAATATATTCCAGAAACGGGCAAATCACAATTCTAATACACACATTTGCAGATACGCAGATCAAATTTTTTTCCCAAAATCTCGGTTATTTTTTAGTGATAATTAAAACTCTTTACTATATTCGCGCACATATTGAGTAATATTGGTTTATTTTTAGCTATTACAACTAGTTTCATTAATCCAGTTATTCCTACTTGATAGCTTGTTAATAATAAATGGCTGAGAAAGTTTCTTCATGATTAATCCTTGAAGGCTTTGTGGACGATTAACGATTTTCAAAACGCAAAAGCAGATTTTCTTTTTATATTCATTCTACTTGCTTACAACATTTTGTATACAAATAAGTTCGAATTATTTCGAAAAATTTTCGGACAAATAAATTATATAAATAGCATATTTATCCTTTGCTTTAACTTTAAACATTATAACACATCACTCAATATAAACCCCGGGACTAACTAATAAAATAACTAATAACTTTAGGCAAAATTGAATTTTATTTATCAAGATACTTTCCCTTAAAAGAGCAAAAAAGGCGTGGGCAAAGAACCAGCGAAGCTAGTACCCAAGGATAGTCGAGAAGCAGAAACTTGCGAGAAGTGGTTTAACTCCAACTCAGTGGCGCAACAGCCCATGAGCCTACTGTACCCATCCCAGTATACGAAATTCCCGTTTAAATTGATCCCCAATTCCCCCGATCAGGTGGTCGGTCTGAAGCGACTCCCCCAGCATTTAAGTCCCCAAGCAAGCTTGGTACTCATTTATCGACCCCCTGCAGGAGGGATGAAAGCCTAAGTCGACGTTACTCAGTCCATGAATAAAACCCCGGGACCTGTGGTGTGGGCGCGATCGCTAACACCCCGACCACGGGCCCTTTGGGCGGGGGTGGCTAGGCAGCGGGAAAAGGAGTGATCGAAAAAATATGGCGAGTGGAAAATGTCACGTATTAGAAATTTAACTCTTGATTTCTTCGGTGGAATGTAAAAGATATAAATGCAGACCCGTGAGAGCGGGCCAAACAGTCGGCGAGACCCATTTTATGAGGACTGGACTTGCAGATACCATAGAATGTCTGAAAATTCGGCGTTAAATTAAAAGTAATTTTTTTCTAAAGCTGTGCGATCCCTCTCGCTGTTAAGTAAACTTGGGATCATGACGTCATAGCGCATTCATGATTTCACATATAAAGTATTGATTTTTAAAAACAAGATACTTATTTTAATGAAAACGCTTAATTTTCTTGCGTCCGCTTTACTATACACAGCACATTATTATTATTATTATTATTTTACCATCATTGGCTCAGAGAGCGCTATTGAGAAAAGGGATTATGCCTTTCATAATTTCAATTTTCTATATCCCTTAAAAACCTTTTTTGTAAAATATTTTTCTAGAATACATAACAGCTCAAATGAGACTTGATTTGTCTCCGCGGTAGCCTAGTGATCAAGGTATCGGATCGTGGCTGGCTTGTCACGAGTTCGAACCCATACTAAATACCCGCCGTGTAGGGCAGCGATGTACCTTAAATCTGTCGATAGCTGAAACGTCCTCCCGTGGGTGGGGGGGTGTGGTAGTTAAGAGGGAAGTAGGGGAGCTTTTAGGTGTCGTCCACGTTATTCGACCATGGTTCAAAACGACGAGATCCGCCGCCAAAAGCCCTCGTGTAGCTGAAGAGTGCAATGTGAATATTCGCTCACTCACCCACGATAAAAAGAATTAAAAAGGGTATTGAAGTCTGAATCGGGTTTGTTGCCAAAGATAATGCGCCAATAAAGTTCTTAAGCTTTTTTTTTTTTCCGAAAACCTTTTACTATAATAGATTTAAGTATATTTCTCAAGAATTTTTTATTATGTGTCTGGATCTCTATACAGATGTGTATAACTATACAAGACTTCAGTTTCAGTTCTTTTCAAATTCCTTCAATTTTTTGTAAATATTTACATTTCACTTCCAATTTAAGATAATGAGAAAAACTGGGTTATATGCATGTATATCGAAATTTTACGGTATAAATAAAGAATTGAACGAATAAATAAGCAACTGAGAAAAATTTCGATAATTTTGATTAATATCATTGTCATTAAAATGAGATAGAAAATTGACATGTAAAGGCGAAAAATTTCACAGAAGCTAACAATTGCAATGTTATAAAATGGGGCTTAAAAATTCCTTTTGTAATAATGCGCATAAACATCTTTGTTTCGATGATTGATGGATGAAAAATGTAATTTTTAAGGTGAAAATATGCTGTGTAAGTTTGTGAGAGTAGATACACGTATTTCGTTTTAAGGACACTTTTCATTGTATATTTTTTTAATATAACCCATATTGGAATGTTAAATGTGACCGCATTGGTTGAGTTTTAATTTAATGGAGCCGTGTGTGCCATAACCTTTTTCTGCGCATTTATAATTCATTCCCATTCGAATTTTCTTGAAGGGAGTTGTACTCACTTAACCCTCGAAAGATCGAAGTTCGTCCAGTGTCCGAGAGCGTCCAATATTCATCGGCCAAAGCTTTTCGCTTCCCCGCCAGCATTGTTGCCCCCGCTTATAACTGTCCATCACGCCGCCTGTGTACACAAGCGAACCGGCGTGTAGCTGTTTGACCATAAGCTGACCCGCGCTTCTATAACAGACTTACACTTTAATGCATACTTAGAGATGCCCCGCAGTTTAGTTTTGCAATCAAATCCCTGCCGTCGCCTCCCCTCCTTCCCCCCCAAAGTGGACGGCCGGGGAATTTTGGAAGGTTTTTAAACCCTGCGCTCTCCCCTCGGACTGACAACAGGGGAATTTGCCAGGGGGGGAGGGAGAGGAACCCCGCACAAAAATGTAGGGGGCATTGGTCATTTTATTTGGGGAATAATTTCGAGAGCCGCGATATCCGTCGTCTATATGTATAATATAATATGACGTCGTAGAATTTGAATTGGGAGAGTTTGATACCTGAGAATTGTGTGTCCAGATATGTTATGTGTATAGAGCAGCAGCGGCGTGTTGTGTGTGCACAAATTGTTGAGAGGCCTTTGATAGACTTGGGGTCGTTAATAAAAGGGCGCGCTTTTTTACGGGGATCCAAAATGGGGGTCTTTGTGCGCGCGTTCCCGGAACATTCACTTTGGTGGCTTTGTGAGCGCGCGCGCACCGTAAACCCCGGGGGGAGTCTCATCGCCCAAGTAAGCGTCATGAATACGGAAGGGATCGGCAGGGTGAGAGGCGGCGTATGCGTTAATTGACGGGGCCTGGGGGCTAATATCTTGGGCGACAGGTGAGTCCCTCAAGAGATCTCTCGGTCTTCGCCTGAAAAGGGAGAATAAAATTCAAACTTCTCCCCCAAAGAAAAGTGAAATGATATTTCATTCCGTTAATTTATAGAGACCGGCCGTATTGAGCTGTTTCTCCCGGTTCGGATTTTTTTTTTTTTGACATCAACACAGGACTGACTGTGTGTGAACCAAAGTTTAAAAACTTCCAAAAAATTATTTTTTGCTGAAAATTTTAAAAAAAGAAATTTTATTTTATAATTACTTAAAAGGAGATTTATACGATATCTGTTTCGTATTGAGGCTTAAAAAACTGCTTTGTTTTTACTATATTGGAACATTTTTCTGTGTGGGAATTTTTTCCATCGCACTCTGAAGAAACACGATAACAACTGCTGACAGACCTCACTTTTTAAACCACGGACTAAGAGCCGAGGACGGCACCTGAGCTCAGCTCACTTTGAGCCTCGACAGATTTCACTGCTTCTCAACACGAAGGTTAGTAGGATCAGATATTTACTCGGCACCTACAACTGGGCAGAAGCAATGCTATCCACGAGTTAGAACCAGTGTCGCATACAAAGAGGAGGGAATCTGCGGAATGCTAATTATTTATGCAATAACTCACTTTTTACTGTATTTTGCTCTTGACAATTTATAAAATCAAAAGAATATATTGGTGGTGCATTGGGGTATAAATACGGGGGGGACTTTCGCCCCGGACCCCCCCCCCTTTTAAAAATTCTTGTGTGCGCTACTGGAAGCTACTTCAGGCGAGTGAGTGAATATTGACGTCGCACTATTCAGCTACTTGAGAGCTTTTGACGACGGACCTGGTAATTGAACCACGGTAAGTGACGAGGATGATATCTGAACTGACACTTCATTCTCCAAATTTCCACACAACACTAATGGGAGGACATTGAGCCTCGATAGAATTTCTACCCTCCTCCCCTATACAGTGGGTCTTTTGAGATAACAGGGATCGAACCCATGCCGTGGACGAGATCGCGCCCATGATCACCCGGCTACTACGGCTGAATCAGTGGGAGCCAATGGAATTAAAGAAAAGCATTTGGATTCAAGATGTGACCATTGGAAACTCATCTTAGGATCGACTATTTCTGTATCTCAAGCACCGAAACGTTAAATGTTTTTTTTTTTTCTAATGGCAGATTATGAACAGTTATTAACAAACCGAAATGTTAAATGTAGATTTAATTTTTAATTTTTTTGGCTATCAAAAAGTACTTCTCTCTAACAAAAATCACAAATACTTCTTTTTTTATGGAAAGACCTTTTACATAAAGGTTTTTTTCAATACAAAACGGAAGAAATACTTATTTTTTTCCCTAGACTACTTATTTAAAAATCATCTAGTTTGCACGTAGATATTCATTTTAATGACCCCCTTAATAATTAACACTTTGATTACAATACTATTGTCACGGGTGCAGGCATGACGGAGATTCGTGGAGTAGATCTGAAATTTAATCACAGTACTCTAGGAAGTATAGCATTTCAAATGAATTAGCCAATAAATTAAATAAATGTTTACAAATAAAGGGCGAGTACAACACTTTGGTTGTGTAAGCCAATATAAAACATAAAAGGATTTGATTCACACAATTCAAGAATGTAAATCATGACAATGCTATTTTCATGATTATAACGTTGTATGCTGAACTTAAATATTCACAGTTTCCCAAAACAGCTTCTTGGATACATAACAAAGTTTGATCTGATTTACTTGAAATAAATGTTGCACCGGGAGCTAAACGGACATACTTGAGTCATCAGGCGACTTTTTTTGCGCACGATTCAGGGAAGTGTTGATTCGACCTCCTGACTTTCGTCTCTATCCAAAGATAAAGCATTGGAAATGATCCTGTATCTACTTTCGCTTCAAAAGCAATTCAGAGTAAAATCCAAGAACTTAATTTGAGTGAACATTAACGTCGCACTGTTTAGCTACACGAGGGCTTTTGGCGACGGACCTCGTCATTTTAAGCCACGGTCAAGTGACGAGGACGACACCTGAGATGGCACCCCTTTCTCCTAACTACCACACCACTCCAACGGGAGGACGTTTCAGCTCTCGACAGATTTAACTTGCATCGCTCCCCTACACGGCGGGTCTTTATTGGTACTGGGCTCGAGCTCGTGACAAGCCAGCCACGATCCGATCCCTTGACCACTCGGCTACTGCGGCCCCAAACTTCATTTGAGAAAGATAGCATTAAGAGTCGTTTCCTTACAGTTTTCAGTGGTCGAGCGAGTTTTGCTTCAAGCGAGTAGTGCGTTCTATTATAGACCCTTCGAGTAGAGAGGCTGATGCAGAGGCTCCTCGCGCGGGGGAGTAAGAGAATGTCGTACTACAGAGCGACACGAGGGCGACGGCATTTTAAGTCGCTGAACTGGAACCTTTTCTCTGAACTTCCCCACCATACCAACGCAATTACTTTGAGCCTCGAAAGATTTAACTTACATCAGTCCCTCTACTTAGCGGATTTTCAGTGGCACACTAGGGGTCGAACTCATGGAAGGACGGCCACGAGTCCGTGACCATGACCACTTTGTTATCGAGGGGGAGTTAGGAGAATGGGTTGCCAACTCAAGCTGAGTAGTCAAAATAATTTAGTGCACCAACAAGTTTCCATATTTTGATGAGTAATCTCATGGATTTGATTTGGACTCGCCCAAACAAGTTTGCACGAGGAATGGATTTCAAAATTATTACTTGTGCGAATATCCTTCTGGACAAGAATAATCTTCCGCAGCGAGGCCATTCCAGGACTCTTTAAAAATCTATTTGCCGCTCTCGATGAAGAAACATCGATAAAGAGAGACGACTATGAAAAGATCGTTACAGAATATCGATATTGCGAAGGAATTATTCGATTCCCAATAAGCGATTAAAACCGCTTTTAAAAAGACCTTTTGGACCGATGATGGCGGCACTTTTATCTCATCATTAACTGTTGGCAACGGCCCGAGAATTTCAAAGCGAATATTGAATGAATCTTCCTCAGGTTTATGTTCGAGATTTTAACTATGAAATGCAGCTTTTATTCCTACGAATAAAAGGAAGATGACGTTAATGCGTAAGGTAGAAATGCTGCTTTAAAATGAATCACGTTTTCTTAACTAAACACACAATGATTATTTTCTAATTTAATTTTATAGAAACGTCAGACACACTTAACTATTTTACAGATTCTGGGATAGTGCTTTTAATACCCCTCTCTAACGTATATAAATTCCCCGAATTTCTTTTCCGTGGTTATATTATTGTTGTTTTCTTACTTCATTAATGTTTTTTTCTTTGTGGAAATAAATTGGTTCATGTGAGATTCAGTTGGTCAGACATCTGAATTGCACTACACGGCAGTTGAGACTTTGTAAGTAGGAATTGGTAAACCGGGATATACCGAATACTGGTATTTTGAGCCACTTGTACAATTTTGTAAAGCCGATATTCACACATTTAAATGTTTTTTCGATATTTGCTTGCAATTTTAAATTGTCTCCGCTAAATGTTCAGGGATCGCCAACATAGCAAAATAGTATACGTTTTTGTTTTTATGTCTCCCTAATGAGTGAAATTAATTAGACTGTGAATATAAAGTTGAAATCGCATAATTAAGAGAAGTGATAAAATATGTGAATCATCCAAGGTGGCGGGACCAAACTATCCTATTGCAGCTGAGAGCGATACTGCACGCGCGCAGGATTCGTAGTCTGATATTCGTATCAGTGAAAACAAGGCAGTAGTTGTGAAGAAAGTGTGAAATATTTCGATATTTTTTAAATTGGTGAGTGTGTGTGTATAATATTTAAATATTTTTAAATTGGCGTGTTTGTTATTCACATTGTACTTGCATATCATACTTTAGGGTTCAAAATATTTTTCAGATTTATTATATATATACTCATAAATAATAACCCATAATAATGAAAAAGAGAGAATAACTTTACAGAACATAAAAAATCAGTTGATAATACTTAGGTTTGGTTTCCTTATTCATATGAAAAAAGTCACAAACCACAGACTTATAGTGATATTGACACATTTTTTATGATTTAAATAAATAAAGTGTTCCTTTACTCTTTTTTGTGATTCTTACTATTATAATTTATAAGATACACATTATTTTTTGTGATATTTACAATCCCTTATAAAATTGGTAAATAAAGCAAAGAAACGTCTATGTTTTTTTATTATGTAAAATTCCTTCTACCGGTATTAAGACCTAAAAAATACCGAATACCGGTATTGAACTTTTGGTCCGATATTACAATTCCTATTTGCAAGCTTGCTAGAAAAATGAACAAGAGTGGTAATTTTTTTATTTATTTCTGTTGCACTGACCCCTAACGGAAAACATTTGACAAGAACATCAGTGAATGAGGAAGAGTTATATTAACGTCGCACTATGAAACAACCAAGGGCTAGTGCGGATGGACCTCGTCATTTTGTACTTTGGTCAAATAACGAGGAAGACTCTTGAGCGGGCACCCTTTTGCCTCTCCTAACTACCATCCCACGCCATGGATGTTCATCAGATTTAACATCCATCTGTCCCCTACATGGTGAGTCTTCAGTGGCCCTGGGACTCGAAGCCGCGACATGCCGGCCATGAGTTCGTGCCACTAGGCTACCAGTACTAGAGAAGCTTGGTTGGATGGACGAGCTGGAATGAAACGAGACACATACTGCATTGGAACGGAACAATTGGAGATCTAGATTGAAACTTCGTATGCTCTTGCGCACTAAGAGTACTTGATGATGGCACTTCGGTGTGGTTATGAATTCATCGTTCTCGCATTTCTTTAATATGGGACTCGGGAACTAAATGACTGAAAGCAGTTTGGAAACTTCCACCGGGCAACAGAGCTCCTCTCGAGTGCACAGCAAAAGAAAAGAAATTCTCTCAATTAAGGATGTGAGATCGATATTTAATTGCGTGTATGTGTTTTGTCGAAGGCATCCCCCTTTTCTAACTAAACGTTTGTTTTCAGGAACGAGGAGGAGAGGTTTCCGATTCCATCGTTTGGGAGAGAGGGAAAATTGCCCCTCTCCCTCCGGTATGTTTATTGTATTTACGAAGCGAAACGGTTTTTGTTCCCATTAATGGACTTTTTGTTGGAAGGGGAGGGAGGGAGAAGCGGGGGTTGCCTTCGGCAGGATCATTTTATCGTTTGCTTTCTTGAATCGGAATTCAATGGAAATTTCTTTCTCTTCCTTGGATGTCTTCGCCTTTGTGTGTGTGTGATTGCGATTACATAAAATCCATTCTCTAGGATTAAGCTGGGGTACATAGTCCAGGTAAATTTTAAAAATTCGTGGAAAATAAAGAATGAAACGAAAGTGAGATTTCACTAAAAGTATTATCGAGATTCAGAAGATGATTTTGTTAGTATCCTCTGTTGGTAAGTTTTCAAACGGCAGAGCGTGTGGCAATGTTTTTAGAGCAAAAACCCGTATCATCAGACATTATTTTTTCAGTTCATGCCGACTTTGCAAAGGGTGTCCCAAAATTAACGCAAAATTCGAATTAAATAAAAAAATACAGTTTTTTTTATCTTTAAATTGTTATTTTTTTATTGAATCATGCTGTATACAGGATAGGGTTATGTATGGGAAAACACATAGGACCCATAGTATCCAAGGCTTTGCTGGCACTTACTCACTATTTTGTCGAAATTTTGTATGACCATTTTGCATAAATGGGGCTGAATTTAGTTGATATAGATTTGAATTTCTTCCTTCAAAGCACGCGTGTTTGTTGGCATAGACCTTTGACTTCAAATGTTGTGGTTGTTGTTGTCGTGTATGCCAAAGTGCAGAGGTTGTCATAATTGAGGATTGCCAGAGCCCTGAGAGGTTGGACCTGCTCATTTTAGTCGCCTTTACGACACGCAAGAGCTTACGTTGGGACTATTTTACTCCGGTCACCACACGGAAGACTATAATGATATCTTTGTAATACCTGATACTGATGATGAGGCGAGATTGTGTGTATTTGGTGCTCTTGGCGAAGATTGTCCGAAGAATCTGTTGCGCTTAACGTATGACGCTTCCAATTAGGCTTAATGCAGCTGCATTCAAAGAAAAAAAGTTGAAGCTTGAAGTATTTTGCGCTTCAATTTCTTTTAAAGTGTGCAGCGTAAGCTAAGAGATGATCAATGGAAGGATGATAAACAAACATAACATTTTATAACAGCTCATTCTTTGACATTAAAAGAAATCCAATGAGGCTAAATCACACGATCTAAGGGATAATTCTAATCACCGAAACGAGAGGGTACTGAATTATTTCACAGGCTGTGTGGCTTGCGGCACTGTCTTGTTGAAACCATATGTTGTCTACATCAATATCATCCAATTTAAGTAAAAAGTGATATCGAGCACCCATAACATTCGCTGCTTGATCATCATTATTTTCGAAAAAGTAGGGTTCAATGATGCCTCCACACCAGACAGTATCATATTGAGGATGTATTTGTTTTTCCACAAACACTCTGAATTCGAATGCGGAAATTTTGACGATTAACATAGTCATCAAAGTGAAAATGTTCTTCTTCGCTGAAAATGATTTTGTTCAAAAAAATCATCATTCACTTATTGACGTTCAATAATCCATTAAATTCCCTCTCTTCTTTGTGCATGGTCAATAGGCTTCAGTTCTTGAGTCAATTGGTCTTTGTAAGCATGGAGACGCAAATCTTCAGTGAGTATACGCTGTAGAGAGCTTCTTCAAAACTTGCAATTCTTGTCCAAGACGCCGAATGGCTGAAAACTCTCAAGAACTACTTCGATACTGACATTTCAAGGCATGTTTTTGGAAGATCAATGTGTTTAGCATCACCATTTGATCCAGTTTGCCTGAATCTTCAATTACTTTTCACAGTTGACGAAGTTAAATCAATATTCCGACCCTTTTTTTTGAGGGAAATTTTCGAACTGTGGCCACCGGACTTTCATTGTTTTTGAAATATTGTTCAACAAAGAAAAAAATCGTTGTTCTGTCGTGTAACTCTCCATTTTCACTAACCCTAAGCCATCAGTTGTCAAATAGTTTTTTTAATAAGGTTGCCAACTCTTGACTGCACGAAGGGTGGCAAATTCAAATCGCGTTCATTTCGGGACACCCTTTATTTGCAGTAAAAAGTAAAATTTTTTTTAAAGAGTTTTCTTTAAACAGACGTGATAATTTTGCTCGTTTTAAAAAACGTCGAATTACATCTACATACTTGGCTATCTTTACATTTGTTTCTTGACCAACCTCTCTCCCCAAATAGGTCTTCATTTGATGAGCTTCATTGAAAAGTTTAAAACTAAATTTATTAATTGATTAATTGTTTGTTATTGTGACGGATTTTTAAGCTGCATGAGGGCTGTTGGGATCACAATTCTTCACTTTGAACCGTGGTGAAGTGGAGAGGACGACACAGGAGCCGATACCCTACTCTCCAAACTCCCACACCCCGCCACAAAGTCCTCACGACTTTAAGTCTGATCATCTCTTCTTCTCGGCGGATTCTAGCTATAGAAGCGCAACTAAATTTCACTTAAAATGCTCTTCATGAGGTGGATCAGTAGTTTTGTAGACATGAGTGCAATGAGGACTGGTAAATAAATCCTCAATTAGAGGCACTATTTTGATCCTAACGATTCTGTAACGGAATTTGTGTTGATTGCTATGTCATGAAAAACCATAACGTCAAACTGGTCATTCTTCAATCAAGTTTACAATAAAACGAATGTATTGACTGAGATTATGTTGAATGTGGACTATAAAAGTGTTAGAATCCTGGGAAGAAGGGAGTCGTTGTACAATTAAAAGCAAAATTGTCGATGTGAGGAAATGGCGTGTACAGAACGCTAAATTAAATTAAGTCTCAAAATTCTTGAGAGTAGGTTTGTTGATTCAGGTGCCAACTCCTGCGCAACCTCGTCATCCAACCGTGGCTTAGAATTATAAAGTTCATCGATAGCCTGTTGTGTTAATTGAGTGCTGTGAGTATTAAAACAAAACAAATTTTACTGTCCGAACATTAGTCAGATAGTTTTTCTAAAGTAAAGGTTTATAGAAGAGAAAGATCAGGATTAAGCAATTCTTCTACCGGAATCAGTTAGAAAATGAGCCAGAATTAAATAGCAAATAAAAAAAAAAAGGCATAAACTTACTTTCAGAAGGAGCAATGTAAATCAAAAAAATATTTACTTTTTTTAACTTCAATTACTTGAGTAAACTTTTTTGGGAGGAAGAACGGAACATTGTTTTTCTTACGAAATCTTTTCTTTTTGGCCCGAGCTATTTATCCGTAAAAGATTAATTGTTCTTTTATTGGTGCAATATTCAGCCTCATGATTTCCCGTAATGGCTTGAGCACCGTTTTGATGAGTTTACACTAGAATGAGCTAAAATGCAATGGATGGGCAGAGTCTGAAGGTCAATGAAGTCAGCGAATGAGAAATTTCTTCAAGGTACTCTGAAGCTGTAGAATATATTTTTAGGAGGAAAAAACTGTCTATTAAGAGATAATCAGCTGCATGAGTAAGTTTTAAACAGGAGTTG
Source organism: Trichonephila inaurata madagascariensis (assembly GCA_019973955.1). Classification (NCBI taxonomy): domain Eukaryota; kingdom Metazoa; phylum Arthropoda; class Arachnida; order Araneae; family Nephilidae; genus Trichonephila; species Trichonephila inaurata. The sequence goes on from BMAV01006402.1 coordinate 41,765, forward strand.
CGCATTGCTTTACAGAAGATATTTTTACCTAAAGAAACAAAAAAATAATATTCTCTAGAAAAAAGTAACTTATCTTTTAACCCCTTAAGAGGTTAATCTTTTTTTGCCAAAAGTGTCCCAAAGTGGCACATTTTTCACCAAAATTTGTGTGACTGGTTTTTTTTCTCATATAAAACACATAAGAATCTGTTTTGATATTGTGGTGCAAATTTTGCTGCAGTGATACCAATACATAAGTACCTTTTTCCTTTATTAGCAAATTCCATGTTTTTCAATTGTAACAAAGAAGTAGAAAATTTATAAAATAAATGTAAAAACATGACAAATGAAATTGATTAAAATGTCTATTTTATTTTTTAACATTTTTAAACTACCTTTTTTTAAAAAATTAAAGATCATCAGTTCTATTATATTTTTCCAAAAATAATAAATGATTAATTAATGTTTTTTTTTATTATTTTACGTATGTGTAAAATGTTTTCATATTAAAGAAATATTTTTTATAAATTAGTATGTAAATGAAAAATTGTAATACAGAAATTATTTATTTTATGTTCAGTAAAACAATGGAAAAATATTTTGAAATTAAATTTATTTTGTAGCTTTAGAATCTTTCTTATTATTGTAAAGTACAGTAATTATATGTGATACAAAAGACTCAAAAGTCAGTTTTTCAGCTGAACAATAATTTGAGGCTTTTTTAAACAGAATCTTAGATCATGATTACCTATTCGCGAGCACAAATATCAAAAGGTTTTTTGTACAATCAATGAAACTACACCATTGCTTCTATAGCGCAACTTTATTCTCATGTCATATCCATTTGTTCACAAAACCAAAAAAACAACTGTTCAAAAACTATGAATGCGATTAAATGCACAACGAAGTATTTTTTCTTCTGACAATCTATTCTTAATGCTGATTGTATATATACGCATGCATTGTGTATACATTTTTACATATAAATGTTACATGTTTTGCATATCTATGCCATTTTCTGTCGTTGAAAATAAAGATTATTACTATTCTTCCTTCATCGGCATATTCAATGTTTTCTTCATTATAGAAAAATATTGCTTAAAGTACAACAGAAAGCAAATGACACTAAATTCAAACTAATTGCTCTTAACACATTGGTAGTATGTGAAGATAATGCTTCTATTTATGAGAAACCAGAACGTACCATGTTTTTTTGCATGTCACTGTTGAATGTTTGCACAGAAAAAAGATGCGCCTTGAAAAGATTTTCTCATATTTCCCTCTGGATTTCTTTAAAATTCAGTGTTGAAGTGATTTTACGTCTCATGTGCCATCATGGTTTAATGTTGCATCTGATATTCTGTTCCTCACATAGTTTCTTGGAGATCATATGCATATTTTATGTTATACTGGCCATATATGATACATATATTTCACTTATCATTATAGTTATTTATCATTGTATGAACTCATTTTCGTTTGCTCTTTGCAATAAAATTATGATTTTTAATAGAAGTATTGCAAAAAAGTATTGTCTCAATTAGTTTTTGAGCAACACGGTTTATTATTTGTTTCATTCAGTACTGTTGTTGGTTCTGGACTATTTCAACAGGCACCTGTTTTATCCATTTTAGGTGAATTTTAATTTTAGTTCCTACTAATTAATTTTTTTAGTATTGAATTACATCTAATTTTCTTTTGTACTTTAAAATTCAGAGTTAATGCAATTTTTGTCGTGTGTGACATTATGATTTAACTTTCCTTCTTACAATCTGTTCTTCATGTAGATTTTTGAAGATTTTATGCATGTACATTTCTATGATATTTTCTTTGGTTGAAAAAAAAAAGATGATTGTTTTTCTTCCTTCATCAGCAGATGCTGATCAACATTGAACATCATGAAAAATATGAGCAGTTATTTAGACTCGCATTCCAATGGTTAAATGAATTAAAAAAATGGATGATATCGAACAATTTGTTGACGTTGATGCTAAAAAAACAATGCAAAGAAAAATATCAGATGATTTTAAAATCCAGCATATAATGCTCACCTATACTTTTGTGCTGCATTTTTTAATGTTTGTTATGTTCGCCGTATAATGAACATCCTTTTTTACGAAGAAACCTGAAATGCACATATGTAATGCTTTCATGTTTTGAAGTCATTATTCCAAGGTATAGAAAAAAATAGTATACTTTGTGATATGGCCCCCTTTTTGGTGACCATATCTTTGATTGTCTGCGTGAGCTAGAGGTGTGGGATTCTCGGAATAAACAGACATTTTAAATTCTTAATATGACTTTTATTAAGAATATAACTTAAACGTCTAACAATTTAGATAAATTTATATAAATGAGAATCTATCATGAACGAACACACAAAAATAGTTAAACCAAATCACGTAACTTAGACCACTTTATCTAAATGATTATATTATCCACCTATAAAAACTTCTGATATTATTATAAGTCCTAATATCAGCAAAAGAAATCAGTCCTACCTTAATCCAAACTAAGATTCAATCACTGTACGGAAACGTCTGGGCGCGTTCAATGGTATGCACCTTGTAGCAATGGCTGGGTATCCCGGTAACTTTACGATAGGCTGTCAATTCACGATCGTATCTCTTCCAAACATAACTTTCCCTAAATTGCCATCCTGCTTACTGAAACTTCTGTTCTTTTAAAAGCTATCTTATTTGCATTTATTATTCGCATTTCGCTTCTTGGATTTTGGTTGGAAAAGAGTTGCCATTAATATTGGACGTCAAAGAACCCAGAGGTTATGTTAAAGAAAAGACGCGTGAGCCCGTCACAACTTCTATATAGAAAATTACAACCCTTTAAGTTCATAAGTTAAGTTAAGTTGTCCTTTCTTTTAAATAAACATTATTTCGATATTTGTAGAAGTCTTAATTTTTTTCTATTCTCATCTTTTTGTATTTTTAAAGCTCTTGAACCCGTAAATTTCGATTTAATTTTTTGTGCTCAAAGTTGACGTTGTACGCCAGATTTTATGGTATGTAAGATTTTCTGGGTTTTTTTTTTTTTTAAATTTCTTTTGTTGTTGTTATTGTTCAAAACTGTTTGTGGCATCATTGTTTAACGTTCCTTCTGACAAAAAAATTCATGTAGTTTTAGCTAATTGTACATATACATATGCATTGTAAAATACATTGCTATAATATTTTCTGTTGTTGAAAATAAAGATTATTGTTATTCTTCTTTCATCGGTAAATTCAATTTTCTTCATTGTAGAAAAATATTTCTTGAAGTATAACAGAAAGAAAATGACTCTAAATTCAAACTAATTGCTATTGACAGATTGGTAATATTGTGAACCATGCTTTTTTGTATGTCACTGTTTATGGCCTTATGATCTCTATGACCGATTAGATCTCATCTTTGTTTTAAATTTAAAAAATCAGAATTTTTTTTTAACAAAATGCTATTTGCTGAACTATGACGAGGTGAACCTTGAAACAATATTCTCATATTTTCTTTTGGATTCCTTTAAATTCAATGTTGACTTGATATTTTTGTCACAATTTAACTTTGCTCTTCTGACAATCTTGCAATTTAAAAATATATCATTTGTGATCAAAAAAGTGTTTGCAGAAAAAATATGCACCTTGAAAAGATTTTCTCATATCTCCTTTTGGATTTCTTTAGTATTCAGTGTTGATGTGATTTTACATCTGATGGTTTACTGTTGCTTCTGATAATTTGTTCCTTATGTATATACATATTTTATATATTATCTCATACTGCCCATATAATATATATATATATATTTCAATTATTACTATAGTTATTTATGATTGTATGTACTCATTTGTTTGATTTTGTTATAGAATTACAATTGCTAATAGAAATATTGCAAAAAGTATTGTTTGAATAATTAACTTTTATTGTTTATATCATTCAGTACTGCTGTAGATTTTAGATTATTTCCACGTGGACTTATTTTAGATAGATTTTTCATTTTAGTTCATACTAATTTAATTTTTTTAGTATTGAATTACATATGCAATTACATCTATTGAATTACAATTACAGTATTACACCGTTCTTCATGTAATACTAATTTAATTTTTTTCCTGTTGATCGCTTCCTATTATTTCTTATTTATGATATTGTTTTGTTAATCAATTTATCATCATTAATTTTTTCTTTCGGTTTATCTATTTCAGGTTATTTCGCCCATAGTTCATTAGCAGAAACTTACACTACTGCTATTATTTTTCTGATATAATTTTATTTCTGCATTCAGTAATTTCTGTTTACTTTATAGCATGCTAATTTCCTCTGTTATATTTAAAAATATTTGATTTTGTTAAATTATTATTTAATTTGAGGCCAAATTGTAATTTGTTTAAAATATTTATAATTTTAACATTAATTAAAACTATATAAATATACGGGCCACGAGTTTGACACCCCTGGTGTACAGGCAAACCAGTCAAGGGGTTAATACAAAATAAAAACTTTACAAAAAGTTACATTTGTATCAAATATATGACTTATTTTACAGCAAATCCTCTAGCACAGCCAACCCTGAGGGGGCCCTATATCAAAAATTCCTTTGGGGCCTCTTAATATTTTACGATTTTTTGCTTAAACATGTTGGGGCCCCTGTAGCTTGGGAACCATATGCCATTAATACGGCTGATACGGCAGTTGCCAGACCCCTGAGCAAAGCCTACCAAAAGATCATTGAGGAACGTTGTCCTTGGATTCATCAACTATTGCGCAACACTACCATTATCACAAAATTTTTCCCTTAACATTTTCTTTTTAACTTGAGGATATCTCTAAAGAATTTTATCCGTACAGATAAATTTAGGTTTTCCGTCTTAAATTTTGAGACAATGGAAGGTTTTTTTTTTAAAGAAAATTAAAAAATTTCCAAACTTTTTTTTCTTATGAATTAATTGGTTTTGCAAATGACTGAGTTCCTCAGCCGGAGGCTGTCATAATTGTGACTCAACGCGTAGTACTGTTGCGCGCTCAATGAAGTGGGTTATTTGCTCAATCTTGTGTGGCGATCTCTGAATCCTGGTTCAAAATGACTCCTTTCGTCATGAACAGCTAGCTCACTATGTAATTTTATTGCGAAGCTTATATTCGACAAAGACAAACATACGAAACACAGTATATTTTGCACAAAATATAGATTTTAATGGAGGTGCGTTGTGTTAGAGCAGGTGAAAAGAGAGCAACAAACCCACATAGAATATCCCCACTCATTGAGGCTTCGCGATCTTACTTAACTAGTATTAACTGAGTTACAAATTCGATGATTTTTTAAATTCGCTATAAATAGATTTCAAGATTCTTTTGAATTTTTTTTTTTTTTTCTTATTTCTGCAAGCTTCGAAATTTTTATTTTTCTCACTTCGATACTTATTCTAAATTTTTTATAAAACTCATCACTTAGGATAGATGGATATACAATACATCTCTCGAGACCCCAAATCTTCACGTGGGAGTATCGTGAAAATTTGGAAAGGGGACAACTCAGGTGTTTTCTCGTCTCCTAACCGTGGCTCAAAATAATGTCGGTCGTCAATAACTCTCATGTAGCTTCAAAATGTAACATTAATAAACAATTAAACATTCCATACTTTTCTATTAAAAACAATTTACCTTAATCCTATCCACTCATTTGAAAAAGTGACTCTTTGGATCTCTGGGTAATCTTCTGTCTATGTTTGAAAGCATTGAAAAAGTGTGGTTCCAAGACCTAGAAGTATGCATCGCACTCAAGAAGGATTTTCCTTCTAAACAACTTTATCAGCTCTAGAAATAAATAAAAATCGTTGTAATATATTGAAGAAAATACACATTTTGTTTTGCTCATTATTAGTTACATAAATTAATATTTTTGATGTTTTTTACAAAAGTGATGTCTTTTTTCGTTATCATGTAATCTATTTGACATACCTCTTTGTAACTGAAATGATAGTATTGTATCTCTCTATTTCCGTAGGGCAACAAAATAACAGAATTACGATTGAAATATTATTTTTGCTGTTCCAATTATTTAAATAAAATTGCCGCACGCGATTACATAAGGAAAATACTGGAAAATAAAAGAAAATCTTCAAAATATCGCTGAATATTTAAAATGGATTTAAAATGGTAGTTTTAACGAAATCACTATACTTGAGACTAAAATTGAAATTATATATCATTGTTGAAAAATATATAAATTGGGAAACTGAATATATAAAAAGCATCCTGAAATAGACTGTGCCCCCACACGTACTTCAATTTATCGGGGAACAAAAACAGTTATACAGAGAATTTTAAAGTTATTCGGAATTTGATTTTTTCCCATGTCCTCCAACGATAGCTTTATTGAGGGATGTAATCGACAATAAACATCTCGAAGAGAATATGTTCATATATATATATATATATATAAATTCTCTTCAAATGCATACGAAGGAGACATTAGAGGTTTGTATTTTGAAAGCTTTGAGTCGAAAACAGCACTTGAGAGTTGCTTCGAAAATTTCGTTTTATCTGAACATATTTCAGTTTTATTTTTTTCTGCTTACATAGGAATCAATATATTTTGAATTGTCAGTTGAATTTTAATTTACATCTTTCAAAAATCTCACGAGCATTTTATAAATGACAAAAACCGAATAAGAAAAGGTTGAAATATTACCAAAATTTAGGCATATGTGTGATAAAACAAACATAGAATATATTTTGTCTTTAAAAAATTAATATAAGGATTATTCACTTAAAGTTAATTCACCTGTTCACTTGCCGATTTAAACATTTATTGTTCATTATCTCACAGCTAATACCGCATTGCGATACAGCCCTTTTCAAAATCTTATTCTGAATTAAAAATGTTTTTTCATTTGTTTTTGATATTTCAAGTCTTTTTTTTTTATTATTTTATTTTAATGTGTTACAGACTCTCGGTATAATTTATTCGTTTTTGTGAATTATCTACAAAACTTACTTTTTTAAATAAATTCTATTACGAAAATTGCGGCCATACGTTGTACGAGAAAGCATTTGCAAGAAATACTAAAATTTTGTCAAGCAAAAATATCACCACCATTTTTCTTCCCTTTGGAATGACCCAGCGAATCCGGGGCGGCCATTTTTTACGACTTTTCCCGAAAGTGGGCGATTTAAGACAGTTTTACGTAATTAAAGTATTTGTTTTCCTCCTCGGAAAGCGAATTAAATAAAGTCCCGAGTTATTAATCCTAGGGCACCCGTCCCTCGCTCGACCATTTAGTCATCGCGCAAGGGCAACCCCATACATCTCCGTTAGGGGCCTTCTGGAGTGTGTCAGTCGGCGAATACCTTGGAGCCCCCGTAATTCGGTTAGGGCCACTTATGTCGGTCCAAGGTAATCGTTTGTCAAGACCCCTGTCTTGGAGACAAGGAGCGGCCATTGGCGGAAAAGGAGGAATTTTTATGGCGGGCGCACACTCAATAATCGTCCCGAGAATTCCGTCCATCGCTTCCATCTTGTTTAGGAGCAATTTGGGGAAAAAGCTCTTTTCGATTTTTGTGTGTCTTTTTTCTTTTATTTACTTTCAGGAACAAAGCTCTTCGTGGAGAAGATGAATTCTTCTTCGACTATTCGTTTCGATTCTATTATATTTGGGATTAAATCCATTTTTTTTGGTATGATCTTTGCCTGAAAAAGGCATAGGATCATTTCCATGATATTTAATGTCACTTAGTTTACAATACATGTATAAAATTTTTTTAAAAATTTTGAAAAAAAAAAATTATTTAAATAAATTTTTTGGAAAAAAATTAACTTAGAATAATCTTTTTCAAAATGTTCTCCTTTGTAAAAAATGCTTCTATTATTTTAATGTTTGCTGTATATAGCTCGACCTCTTTACAGAGGTTTTTTTCAGAACTTTTGAAAAAATCATATTATTTTCGGGAGTTACCACCATTGAAATAATTATCCATTTTTTCTAAAAATTGCTCTTTTGTGAAAAAATACGGATAAACCTACTTCTAAGATATAAATATTAAAAATTCTAGTTGAGCCTCTGTAAAGAGGTCTGAGCTATATACAGGCAAAACATTAAAATATTAGAAGCATTTTTCACAAAAGAAGAACATTTTGAAAAAAGATTATTCTAAGTCAATTTTTTTGTCAAAATATTGTATTTAAATAATTTTTTTTGTCAAAATGTCCTTAAAACAATTTTATACATATATTCTAATCTAAGTGACACTAAATAGCATGAAAATAATCCATTTATGCGCTTTTGCAAAATCACAGTTCCGAACGTAGTCGGATACCTTAACACTCCTATGAAGTTAATTATTTTGAGTTCATTCTTCAAAACGTCGTCAGTCTTAGCTTTTGTTATGGTTTAAGTAACACCATCCCCTAAAACAATTCTTTTAAAAACGAGGTCCGCAAAGAAAGAAAAATTTCGATGCGCCCAACAACCGACATTCTCATGATCCCTCCACTCTGCAAAACATCCTTTGTTTATTAACTGAAAAGTAAAAAGAGCATCGACCAGTAGATACTTTTACAATTTGAGGAGATGAAATTTAATTAAAAGGAAAACTAAACTACTCATTTATAAAGGCCTAATTAGACCTACACTTACATAAAACTTGAAAAAGGACACAAACTGTTGAAAATACTCTTCGTGTTTTAGAGTGTATCCTTTTTGAAGGAACCCCCGCTGAGGACATTTGGCACAGGCGCACAAATTTAGAACTCTCAGGAACAGACGTTGTCAAATATACAAAAATCCAAAGAATTAAATGGGTTGGTCACGTTATTAGAATGTACAAATAACGTTCAACACAGAAAATCTTTTTGGTCAAGCCCTCTGGGTCAAGAAGTAGGAGTCGATCCAACCTTAGGTGAGCTGACTTCTAGAAAGGGATGACCGAACCTAAGAGTGACTACTTGGAAAACCACGGCCGAGAAAAAAAGAGTATCTTGGAGGAAAATCCTTGAGAAGGCTCCCTCGGGTCTGTGACGCCATTGAAGAAGAACATGTGGATCCCGAGAACAAAGGCTAGGCTTCGGTCAAATGCCGAGGATGACACCTGAACTGGCCTCCCCCTTTCCCCACTTTCGCCAATATTTACCAATTTTCACGCCCACTCCCGCCATTTTGAGCTTTGAGTTCTCAATGGGGTGGATCTTTAATGACTGCAGGACTCGGGCCCACCACTGGTCTGTAACAATGCACGGGGACAATGAGGGGTCTTCCTCTTAGTTTCCAAAAGGATTCCTAGGGAAAAACAAATTTAAAAATTGAGTTTTAACAAACAAATAGTTCAATTACATGATTACCATCTGATACAAAATATTTCGGTTTCTGATGAAGAGACCAAAGAAAAAGATTAACTTTTGCTCTAACCAATATCTTCTCAAGCGTATTTCCACAGAACTATTTTATTTTAATCCAAAACGCATCTGGCGCAATAATAAAACAGATTAAAATCCTGTGCAAGCCATGGAGTCAAAGTTTACATTTTCTAGCTTCAAATAACAACAAAATTAACTTAGTGAAATATAACTTAAAATAGTAAAAACAATACACCAACGAACAAAACTTAAGCACAACCAATGTATTTTTGTACATACAACCATGAAGTTGTTGAAAAGAACTTTTTGCGACATCTTAGCAGAAAGGTGATGTGAAAAGGAAAATATCAGCTTTATGACCTCAAAGGAGACGTCATGGTTCGCGAACGCGTGGAAGGCATACGCTTCGTGGCAAAAAGAAGAAAGGACACATTAACAGACATTCCTTGCTAGTGAAAGTGAAATACTCTGTTCATAATGGCTAGAAGAAACAATCTAGATGTTTTTACACAAACAGAATGATCGACGGGGGCGTAGCTTGACGAGTATTGCACAAGAGCTTGAAATTGACAGAATTGTAGTTCCAAGAACTTGAGGAAAGCCTTCCAAATGACAGGTACAGCTGTAAGTAAGATTAGAGGTGGTCGGTTGGCAAACTCTTCAGTAATTGCCAGTGATGTCCAGTATATCATTCTGCAGGCGAGACGAGACTAGAATTAGACAGCTAGTGACATTGCTCACTAACTGCAACCGGGCGACAGTAATCACGGTTTACTGTGACCAGATATCTACTCACCCGTCATCCTGAACGCCTCATACCATTAACAGCAGCCCATCTGCAGGTTCCGTTTACAGTGGTGTTAAGAACACAAAGACTGGACATCTCATCAATGGAGTTATGCTCTCTTTACTGATGAGAGTTGTTTTAGTCTGAGCAACGATTTTCAGTGCCAGTTGATATGGAAGGAAATAGGTACTCGATTTCATTCCACTAAAATTAGGTAAATAGATCGTTGGAGTATTTGTGTGGGTAGGCATGTGTGTGTAAAATGAACGAACGGAGCTCCATATTTTCGGCAGCAACTCACTTACCGGAGATCGTTATTGCGATGAATCCACGTCCGTCTGTTCCGAGGTCATTCAGACTTCATTTTTGTGCACGCCCCCTCCCTTTACTGTTAAGGAGCTTCTAGAAAGCAATGGTGTTTACGATATGAATTGGTCAACGAGAGAGTTCCCTTAATTTAAATTCCATCGGACATGTGTGGGATGCTTTGGGAAAACGACTGGGAGCAAGAATTCCTCCTCCAGAGAACATCAGATAGCTAAAACAGATACTCCTTGAAGAGTGGCAAATCTTACCGCAAGAATTGTTGGATAATTTGGTATTGTGTATGGACAGACGAGGTTACATGCGACCATTGCAGTTAGAAATTTTATATCTCTTACTTTGGTTTGCTGCTCTTCCTCATGGCCAGACAATGTTTTTTACTCCCACCATTTTATTAAGAAAGCCTTTTTCTGTTTTGTTCCATAACGTATGCGTACAATTCATTTTTGTCTACTGCGCTTTCATCAACCGTTAAGTGCTACATTACGCCTCTGTATTGTATATTTCGTGTCACCCCAGTTAATTATTTTTTTGGAATTATTGCACAAT
>BMAV01006403.1:0-28947 GCA_019973955.1 Trichonephila inaurata madagascariensis
TGGTTGCCTTGTCACGAGTTCGCGCCCAGTACCACTAAAGACCCGCCGTGAGGGCAGCGATGCACGTTAAATCTGTCGAGAGCTGAAACGTCCTCCCGTTGGTGTGGCGTGGCAGTTAGGGGAGGGGGTGCCAGCTCAGGTGTCGTCCACGTCACTTGACCATGGTTCAAAATTACGTGGTCCATCGCCAAAAGCCCTCGTGTAGCTGAACAGTGCGACGTTAATATTCAATCAATCAATCAAAATGGAAAAAAGAAACGAGTCTTACAGTAGTCGCATATGATGTGTAACATCTGCAAATTAACTTTTTTACTGAAAAAAATATGAAAAAAAATCGATTATGATTGGAAATAATATTTTCTATTGAATAATTATATCTTTAATGAAAACTGTATTTAATTAACAAAAGGAGTAATGCAATATTTTATCAAAAATAATTATTATTGTTCAATCTGGGGAAGAGCGGAGACAATAGACTTTGATAACTAAAATATGACACATACTTTTGATTTCAAAGTATTTAAAAACCGTTGAAACACAGCGTCAATAAAAGTACCACTGTTAGCAGTCGAAACATTCTAATTTGTGTTCATTTCGAGCTTGAGTTCATCATTCATAAAAGCTATGAGAGGCTCAGCTTTTGGCAAACTGAAGTTAAAGTTAAAATCACCACTCAAAATCAGGGGAAGCGAGTAATAATTTTTTAAAAAAAGCAGAACCACCTTCGTTATATGTTAAAAGTACAAAATGTAGGAAATCTTTAATTTTTTAACCGTTTGGGATTCGAAGAAATGTATACGACCACCGAAATCACTGTTTGTCCATTTTCAAATAAGCATTCTGTCACACTTATGTCCTCCAATATTATGACTAACGGATTTAGAGTTAAGCACTCGAGTGCTTGATGGCTACTAGAGTTGGACCCCCATGCGAGGATAGCGAAAAGACACAGCCACGCACTCTCACTGGCCAAATCAAGTAGCTCGCGCTTACGTCACATTATGTTACACAAATCCGTCCCTTTTCAAGAAATCACTCCCAACAAATATCCAGCAACCGAGAGGAAAGATGTTACACATAAAACAAAGTAGTTTTTCTGTGAGTCTAATATTGTTTATTTGCATGAACGTTTTTTAAAGGTAATTAAGGCAGCGTTCCTTAAACTGTGGAATGCGCTCCCCCCGTGATAACCCTAAGTGGAGATCTTGAGCATTGTGAAAAGTCGAAAATAAAAGATTATTTAAAAATACTACTAATTTACAGAAAGGAAGCAAAACAACATACATTCTGTCATAATAAAAAGTCAAATGCACAATTACATTGTTATAATATCCTTATAAATGGATCAGTAGTGCACAATGTATTTAATGATTATTTTAACTATACCAAGTTAAGAACAAGTTCAATAATTACCAGTGACTCCATGGGCTTGCTATATTTCAGGGATGACGAACTATTGGCACTCGACACAATATTTTGGGCCCTCCAGAGAACAAAATTGTTTGAATTTTATTTCAAAATAGAAAAGTTCACTATGAGGTATTACGAACAAACGCGAGTGATTGGTTGTGGTGATGCGGGGAGTACACTCGTTTGTTTCTGTCTTGCCTTAGTTACGTCGTGGACTACAATTGCTTATGATGCAAAGTTTGCTTATGCATATCATAGTAAATTTCATTGACACAACTATATTTTAAAGTTTATTTGTGTTAAGTTTACGATTTTTAAGTGTTATTTAACATGGCTAGTTCAGAAAAAAAAATAAAAAGGCAAGATAGTAAATGTAACCGAGAATTTCAAATTTGGTGAATCTAGAAATATAGCATTATTGGTAAAGGCGACAAAGTGGTGTGTGTTTTATGTTTGAAATAGTGGTATGCAGAGTATCGTTTGTAAAATGGCATTTTGGCCACAGCAAAAATAATTAATTGCTTAAAAACCGATTGTGGAAGATGACTCCAATTAAGCATGCATTAAAGTAACATCTTATAATCCTAATTTACTTCTCATCCAATCTGCAACAACATAACTCACATTAATGTTACTTTATTTTGAATTACACGTATGACTAAAATATTTACAGCTATACAGTACACAAAAGGTATTTTTTCGTAGTAAATAAAAAGTTTTGTGTTCTTAGTATTTATTTTTATTATATTCCCAATAATCACGTCAAAGTTATTTGACGGCACGTCTATACCTCATTACACACTTCTTCAGAAAAAATGGCACGTTGATCCATAAAGGTTCACCACCCCTTCTATGTATAATATTATATTCAAAATTTAGTACTTACCTTGATATTTTGTACGGTTTATAATTGAAGTCGTTTTGTAGCCTTAGCGTCAAAGTATATTATTATTGAATTCAGTACATTGTTATTGTATGGAGGGAGGTGTCTTGATGAAAATTATGATTGAAATTTGGTTTGCAAATACTAAAATTTTGAGAAGCACTGAGTGAAAGCCAGAAGAGTAGTAAAAACAAAATTAACTATTACACAGCCCTAAATATTCTGTTTTCTTTGTTTAATTTTCTCTTCTTGAAACTTGACATGGATGAGAAAAAAAATTAAATGATATATAGAATTAAATAAATAATATATTGCTTTATTTTTAGTGTATACTCACTACAAATACAGCAATACAGCGTTTTTATTAAAACGCAGAATAAGTGTAACAATAATAAAACTGTGACTTTAATAGCGTGGTACAACTTTGACTAATGACAAATCACAGTCTCTCGTATTTTTATGATCATTAATAGCAAGGAAATTTGAGTATGAGATGTGGTAACATGTACGGTAAGGCTACCGTTCTGTACCAAGTTGTGTTCCATCATTTGAAATAGACAATTGGTTATGATCACCAGTAACCACTGAAATTTACATGTATGCCATCCTTTATTTAATTCTATACATTTTTTTAAACAAAATTTTCCTAATCTAAATAAGTAAATGTCAATTAATACAACGACTATCTTCTATGAAGGTCACATAAGTCGCTTACGGGGGTCGCACATTTCTTACCTATGACATAAGAATTCATTGTACAATAAACTACGAATTCCTACAATTTTAATTAAAAAGACTTCAATTTAAATATAACTTTTGTTTACATTTTAAAATACAGTGTGTATTAATAAAAAAAATAAAAAGGTAGTAAGAAAAATAGCTATTCTAGTCTTTAAAAGTCAGATTTATGAGAAACAAGTCTTTCGAAAATGAGTTATATTTGAAAGGGGTGCATATGTAACTTCTAAAATCTTTGTGTAACAAGATATAAGAATGCATTATTCCAAGTTTCCAAAGTGAACATTCTAAGGAAAATGTATTAGGCAAAGATAATTCATATTATGAACTATATTGTAATACCTGAATATTTGATTATGTTTTCTTAAAAATTATAACACATAAAATTTTTTATGTAAATAGACAACATACCGCTGGTTTCGTCTCTAATGCATTTTCTAATGAGCTTGCTTTCTAAGCTATATTTTACTATTGTTTGCTTAAATTTATAATAGTGCAATCATATTTGGGATCCTTATTACAAAAATAGATTCTTGTAAGTGTGCAAAATTGTTTCATATAACAAAATTGTTTCTTGTGTTATAGAAAAAATCATTTTTATTGGCAGGATTTATCCTCTCCTCTTATTTACGCAAAAGTCTTTGATATTCTTGTGTTCTTTTATAAAAAAATATCCTTTTAGGCGTTGTTAGTTTTTAAAGATTTTCTTAGCATTGTTATGATTAATTTCGATAAATATGCTGCATTAAAAAGAAGAGAGTTTTTTTTTCAAAATGCTAAGTAAAAGAGAAAGGTTGATATATTCTAAATTATTAAGTTGAGCTTACCTACCGACATTAATGTCAATGAAATTATGTCTCTTTTGCGACAGTCATACTTGAAAATATTTCAACCCTAAGAAGGGTTAGAATTCGAAAAGATTTTTAAATATTTTAGGCTCAGTTTGTTGATAAAAAAGAGGATATATTGTTTTTGAGAAGAATATTAGAATATATCCTTGCACTTATAAGTAAGAAGAGGAAAATTATACATTTTGATATCACACTGGAAACTACACGGAGAGTATTAACTTTTGAAGGCTGGTCAAGTTGCAAAGATTTAAAAAATATGTATATACATATTTAACATATAAATGCCAAAATAGTGAAAAGATCTTTCACTGAATGGAAAGGAACATATAATAAGCCTGTAGAAATTGTAATGATTGGTTATGGGACGGTAGAAGAATTTATACATACATTCAAACTAAATTAATTTTGAACTAGCAATACACCGGAGCAACAAAACAGCTATTAAGAAATGACCATGTAATTGTAAGCACTTTTTTTATTTCTAATGGCAGATTATGAACAGTTACAGCAAGTATAAAGAAAAAAGAAAACAGAATACAACAACAAAAAGCTGAAACAGAGTTCATCAATCTAACATATCTCTAGCTTCCCAGTAAGTAATTCTAAACACAATTTTAGTTTCTAGGGAGGATAACCGACCTAATCATTCTACTAAGTTATATATTACAACACGCGAGGAAGTTAAGGCTCTATACTTTTAAGTAAGCAGCCGCTACATTCAACTTGACGTTTATTTATTTATTTGTTTAGATCCCTCAAGATTCCAATAAATAGAATAATTTTAATAGCAACAAATAAGTTCACAACCATGACCACTCTAATGATTTAGATAAAAAATAGTTCTTGAAATGTTTAAACTAAGTTCCATTTTTTAGTTTCGACTCTAGTTTTCTAATTTTTTAATGTAATTATTTTTGACCTTCAGATTGAAATAAATGATCTGAATTTCTGTTCTAAAAGCGGAGAAATTTAATATGCCCTACATTAGTTTTTGATATCGAATCTTTATCTCGAAATATACCCTAGAGCATATGCAAAATGAGGATTTCATTCATGCGAATAAAGATCAAATATTTTAATTCGATTTCCAACAATTTCACCATTTTGTCAAAAACAGTATAAATACGACGGAGCATTGTTGTTTCGTATCACTTGTTCACAAGCTTTCTGACAACACAAATCAACATGATCTCTCAGGTAAGATACTTAACTTTCATTTTAGATTTGGTTGCTTTAAAAATTTATATTCTACTGTTCTTTATTGAATAATTCATTCAAGTGAAAAATTTGTACAGTTTCTCAAATGTAGCTGATTAATTTTCGTTAATTCAGTTAAATTTTAGTTAAAACATTGATAGGATATGCAAGTAAAATTAATGGATTTAAATGAATTTATTTTACAAAATACGGAATAATACTTCGTACTATAATGTAATAATTTTTTCAGAACTTATTAGGGTCTGCTGCCAATATATATATATATATATATATATATATATATATATATATATATATATATATATTTATTTAATGTTAAATTAAACATATATTTGTGAGCATAATTTGTTGAATTCTGTTCTCCATAACCTATATATGACTTTCATTCAAAATTTTCAGTTTATTAATAATATTATTTTAAATAATTGTAGCATGTAAAATTTCTCACAATTCAATATATTATTAAAGCAATTACCTAACAATTCTTTTAATTAGAATTAATATAAAATATTTATACATAAAATAAATTTGTCGGTAAAATATATTGTCCTTATTAGAAAAAAAAATTACTTTCTCTTATTACAAAAAATATTTTTTTTAAATTGCACTAAAAACATTATTTTTTTGTTCAAAATATATAATCTCTTTATCTTTCTTTTTCTGGCGCTGTGAAGGTATACAAATAAAGTTTCAATTCATGTAGAATATTACAAAAAGTAAAATATGTAAACCAAATTTGGTTTATAATTGGAAAGGCACAACATGTTTACAAAATTAATTTAATGCGCAAATATGTATTTAAATAATAATGAAATCTTAATGATTAATACTTTGATTAGCATGGTCATGTTAAAGCTTTTGGCTCATGAAACCGCTACATGCATTGATAACAATTATGAAATATCTGTTTGTGAGGAAAAATAAATAATTTAGAACTGCCACATCCAAGATACTTGATCTTATTTTATAGATTAGCAAACTTAATTAATCATGAATACTTTGTGTTTATTTGTAGTTATTTTTTATTTACTTCATTATTAATGGATCCTTAAATATAAAGAAAACACACACTCAAAGGAAATATGGAAAAATGAATACTATAATAATAAGCACTCTACTTTTCACCTTCTGTGGGGTTTTTTGTCAAAAGTTTTATAACCTTATTCAAAAAATTTGTCGCATTTTGAAGTATAAAAACTGTTTTTGGAATTTTTTAGGTTTTCGTCTTGGCTGCCATGGCAGTGAGTGCTTTCGCCAGTCTCCATGAGGTAAGTACAGGATTATTTCTCAACTAATATTAAAGTTATGATGAGCAAAAACTATTTCTTCTTAAAAAAACCCTATCTTCTTATTAGTTTTTACATATTTCTGTGTGAACAGGGTATTAAAATTTAAAAAATCCTTTATTGTAAAATATATTTAAAATACAAAAGAAAGGTTTGTTTTAAATTTCTGCTTAAGAAACATAATTATCCATATCCTAATACTCAGGAAATAAGTCAATTAGCACGATTATGTCTCATAAATATAGTGAAATCCGTTACCCAAGTGTGTTGCCAGTTTTTTATCTCTAATGTTGTTGTTACTAATGCAAACGGATCAGCAAAGGCCAGATTAAGGCCCATGAAATTCATCATGGTAAAGGGCTAAGTGACGCCGGTCCTTCTCCGTAGTTTTAAGCACCACATGCAGGTGACAGAATGATTTAGCTCGATTTCAACCCCAATTTTGAGGAAGAACAACCTGGGGGTGCTCAGAGACCTCCCCCCTCTCTTCCCTCCCCTAACCTTACGAGAGGCATTGGAGCTCTACGGCTATTTTAAGTACCTTCATGCCATAAAGGCAGTATACATTTACAATCATCCATGTCTTCTCCTGGATTCGAACCCAGGTCCAACGGCACAGCAGTCAGCGTCTCTAACCACTATACCGGATGGGATACCGGATATAAAACTTTGAAACAAACTAAAGATAAAAAATAACTGCTATTCAAAGAATGAAAAAATGTTTTAAGCATTTAATGAAATGTTTACTACATGTTATTTTTATGCAATATGAAAATTAAATTCCAATTCATGCGGAAAAAAAACTCATTCTGATTTTAGTCTTTGCTTCTCCTTTTTAATCACGCTAAACCCGATGAAATTCAAATAAATGACATATAATTACTTCGTAAGAAAGTTAACCTCCTTTACTCCTTAATTTTAAAAGAATCGTATCAAAAATATTTTACATTGCTACATATTTTTTTTTGCTTGACTTTATTGCTTTGTGGTGGTGAGAATGTAGGACCCTCAGTTATTTTTTCCAATAGTCATAAATTTCAAAATAAAATCCTAGCAACAAAACTCTTTTCTCAATATCAAAATATATTTTAATTCAGTTACTCGAATATTTTTAAATAAAAAAGCAGTAATAAATAAGTTTACCTTTCGAAAATTATCAAATTTCTAATGGAAAAGCTGAACTAATTCAAACATACTTAAAAAGTTTCGTAATATGACGGAATCTGTTGATATCTTGAACACTAGAGTAGAATTTATTCTACAAAACTGTACTTTCATTTAGGCAAATAGTATTTGTTATTTAACCCATTGCCTGTGAGTATATTTATGAAAAATGTACCAAAAGTGGAAAATTTTTCTTTTTAATTTTGTTTGTTAACGTTAAACGTTAAAAATTTTTTAAAGAAACAATTTTTTAAGCGAAATTACCTTTATATTCAGTATTTTACATATAATGGAAATTTTAATAAATTACAATAATTTTTGGTCAAATTATAGCAAAAAAAAATCTAATGACATAATTTTGAAGATAAATATAATAAACTAATACACAACAATTTAATTTATATCAACTTTCATGAATTCCATGTCCCTCAAATCCTTTGAATTCCATAAATCTCTTACAGTGTGGTATATACGAAATGCAAAATTACAAAAATCCGACAAACGACGCTTAACTCCCGAACATTTCACGTGGAAGTAATGCAAAAATGTTAAAATTATATTATGCAATACACGAACTGATTTCTGGCTTCATGGGATTAAAAGATCAATTTTCATTTCCCCGAATAGAGCTCGGACATTCCACAATTGGCGTATTTGAGTTATCCGAGCTGAGTTCGGGCGTCACAGGCATAGGGTTAATAAAGAAATAATTCTATTACTTTACGTTTTTTTTCCATCTAAAAAGCTATTAACGGTTTTAAAACAGAACTGAAAAAAATCGAAATTGTTAGTTATTTAGTATACCATTATAACATTTTGTGTTTAAGAAAATGCCATTATATTTAGTTAAAAACTGTTAAGAAACAAATTATTGACATGTTCAACGTCTTTTCGGATATTAAAAAATATAAAACTGAAATGACTACATTTACTTTTACATTTTAGCCCATTCACCATCATGCTCCCCAGCCCTACAAGTTTGGGTACAGCGTGAAGGACCACCATGGTGAGCAACACCGAGAAGAATCTGGGGATGGAGGTCATGCTGTCCGAGGAAGCTATGGATTTACAGACGCTCGAGGAATTCGCCGAGAAGTCCACTACGTTGCTGACCACGGAGGCTTCAGGGCTCAAGTCAAGACCAACGAACCCGGAACCGCCAACCAGAACCCTGCAGCCGTTCATCTGATCTCTGACGCTCCCTACGCTGGAGGATACGCAGGAGCAGCTGGACTTGGATATGCTGGAGTCGCAGCTGCTCCCATTGGATATGCCGGTCTTGGAGGAGCCGGACTTGGATATGCAGGAGCTGGATTGGGATACGCTGGAGGATATGGGGGTCTTGGTTATGGAGGCAATGGTCTTGGCATCCTCGGAGGCTTAGGATACGCTAGATATGGTTTTTAATTATTTGTTGTAAATATAATTTTGAAATGTAAAAATAAATAATATTTTTTCAAAATGAGAAGCTCTTTCTTTTTTTTTTCCATCCTATATATTGAGATTATACTCTTATTTCGCAAAATTCTCACAAAAATATTGATAGCAATTACAAAAGCGTGGAGCTCTTATCAAAAATATTCAAAAGTATTTGTGTCCTCTCTAAGGTTTATTACGAATAAGTTACGAATATATAATTACTCACTTTACGAATAAGTAATTACTTTACGAATAAGTAGTTACTTACTTTACGAATAAGTAATTTCTTACTTTATAATTTAAAATATGTGTATCTATGTGATTAACATTTATAAGATTAATATTTTACATTCATCTAATTTCCTTTTCAAGCTGTGTTTTAAGATGAACTAATACAGTAGAGTCCCAAAAACTTGGCACTCGATTAGCCGGCAGTCTGGATAACTCAACCACACTTTTACAAGTCGAAACGCCCTGCGTGCAGACCCGTTTCAGAACGATAACGAGCAAGGCATTATGTCCCATGCAGATATAATTGCTGTAGTCACGGTTAGTGAGAAATTGCCTGAAATTGATGAAGATGTTAATATTAGAAACTCTAAAATATTACATAGTGAGAGACTAAAGGCTATCGAAATCACTCTTCAGTATTTTGAACAATACGGTGCATCGGTATTAGACTTAATGTTCTTTCGTCGTATTCGTGATGAAGCAGCAAAGCAGAGTGGACATTACGCATTTTTTAAAAAATTAGCCAGTTTTTGCAAAGTCGTCAACTTAAATTTCATTATGGACAGCTTTTTGCCTTCATAAGGTATTTTTTCTGAGATGTGTCTGTTCACAGGTAAATTACTGTATGATATGTATTCACTAATTTCTATTTCCCTGTTTAAATGTTCTATGCCTTCATAAAGTACGTACTTTTCCTTTGGTACTTGTGAATGTAGTATTCTCAAGCAATCAATACATACAAGTGCAGTACAGCATTTTCCGAGGATATACTCGTGTTTTTAGAATCTCATTCTCGATAACCTGGAATTTTCACAAACTCGGCCACCCTTCGGTCCACATTATGCCGAGTTTTCGGGTATCTATTGAAAAGCAAAATGTAGTATCAACTAGTTTTGACAGATTCAAACTAAATATTTGAAATATTTTTACAGCCCAGGTTGAAATCAATTTAATATTTCCCAGAAAATGTGTAACACTTTATAATTCACCAATAAATTTTAATTCACATTAACTATTAAGCATACACACACAATAAATAATAATTGGAAGCATGCATTTCTCAAAATAAGCATTTATCTAATTAATAATAAATTAACTAATACTTTTTGCTGAAGTATTTTTATGCGTAATATTATAAATGAATTGGAATTAATCGTGAAGATCTTTGAATCTGACAGTTGTGACAGTTACCATAAATATTAGAATTGCTTAAATGTTGATTAAAAACATTTGATATACTTGTATAAAAAGAGTATATTAATTTCTCGAAAAACTTGTAGGTGTTCTTAACTTTAAAAGAAAATTAATAGTACATACACTAACATAGACTTATTTAGCCCATGGCAAGTTATTATTGAGAAACAATATTAAATTAAATGCATAAACTTATAAAAAAAATCCATACTTAAAGCAGTGTTTTTTTTTTAGTTTTATCTACATATCAGGTTTTTATAGCTATTATTATTTTTACGATTTTTAAATAATGAATGGGTGTTAAGATGAAACAATTTCCAATTTCTCAACAAAGAAGGTATACTAATTTCACATTGAATTTTTTTTCAAAGTGATACTTTAAAACACATTGAAATTCAACTCAGGCAGATTATTTAATTATTTTTTCTTTGGAGAAAAGTGCTTCCCTTCTGTTATGAGAGTAATATTTGAAAATAAATGTAAGAATGGTATACTGAATATCTCTTTTTTTGTGCAGATTCAGTAGAAATTCTCAAAATACATTCATGTCCAGAATTAAGGTCAAAAACATGTTTTTCGACATAATTCTAAATCCTTTCTAGTAAAACTGATAGAATTTGTATTTTATATATTTTGAAAAGAATGGGTAGAACAATATAAACCTTCAGCTAAGGAAAAGAAGTTGTTTAGCTTTAGTTTTTGTAGAATTACTGGAAAAAGATCGTTTTAGCATTTGGGATATTTGCCTACAGTTTTGTGAATATTGCATTAAAACAAAAAAGTCAGAATATGAAAGTCAGAAATAGAATGACAATGTACACTTTTGCTGATAGGCAAATATATCCGCACACAAAAATATGTATTGTAATAAAATAATTTCTCCTGTGAAATAGGAAAGATTGTAGCAGAGAACAGATGTCAAATTTCAGGACGTAAACATAAAATTTTATTGTTCCTGTATATATGTTTATTGTAATGTATTATTCAAAATAAACCTACATTTCTGTGAATATTGAATTTTTTTAGGGCAAACCTAAAGTTAAGCCTTTTTAAGTTTGACACTCTTAATTTAAATTATTCCTTGAGATCCAGAATCATTGGCAGGCTTGAAGCTGGCCAGTTTCAAGCGGAGGTGGCTCGATGATACCAAGGGATACCTAAAGTGATCTCCCTACTGTGGAATCAATTTTCCAAATTAGTAATACTGCCACTAAGAATGTCCGTTGAGGATACCAAAGAGCAACGACATCTGCACATGATCGCTCTTGTCTCCAAGTGCTCGACGATATAGGCCAGGGATGGTGAACCAACGGCACGTGACACAATATTTTGGGCACGCCATCGATCACAACGGTTTTCGGGTGTAAATTGGCCTCAAAATTAGGTAATTTTGTATTTTTTGATGGTATTGTGAATCATGAACTCTATTTAAATATTTTAAATTATCCGCGTGAAATTTGGATATTGGAGACGACTTCGTTTTCTAACATGGGTAATGACGCTAAGTGCACTGCTCTCAATGTACGCCACTCGTATCTCTATAACTGTCCCGAAATTATGAAAACTCCTCATCAATCACTTTATTTAGCCCAGTAGAACATATTTGGTGAGATTTTGATGTAAAAAAAAAGAAAACATGACAAATAAACACAAAATGTGAAGTATAAAACAATAATCACAGAAGTATGGAGGAAAATCGATGCAGAAATTACAAAACACTGATTAAGTCTATAACAAGTTGCTTAAAAGTAGGTTGTGGGCACTAAAATATATCCTACTAAGTACTATAAATTAAGAAAGAAATACAATATTTAAAGCTAAGTAGAGATTTTTGTCAAGTGTACGAAGACTTCTGTGGCGTAATTTTTAGTAGCTTTTTGATTATTAATTTTTTTAAAAAATAGTTACACTATTTTTAAAAAATTAATTATGTCATTTCATTAAGAGCAAATTGCAGATATCACAAAAAAATTACAATTACAATATATTAATTTTTATTAGTCGAAAACATTAAATTTTATAAGAAATTGCAAGTGTAGGAACACTTTTGTGACCCACTGTATAAATAAATAAATATATAGAGATTGTGAGCTAATAGTAGGAATTGAAAATGAAGAATTTTCTTTGCTTTTCTTACATTTTTTCAACTAATAATTAAATAAAGCGAATGTTTTTTGTATCATTTTGCTCGCAATTTCATGTAGATTTTAGATCAGTTTACGAATATTAAATATAATTACAAACTCGGAAAAGTTATTCATCAAAAACCGCGACTAAAGAAACACAAGTAGTCTGTAGGATTGAGATGAATTACAATTAACAAATTAAATAAAATCTTGTGTTGGCGAATCAACTTTCCTGGATTTTTCACGGAAATTTAATGCAATTTTTTGTTTCTCGGTAAATCGTTTGGGTCATTAGCTCCAAATACAGTTTAAATTCTAATTTAAAATTTTTATTTTAGCTACTTTTTATTTAACAGTTACAATTAATATAAATATGTATATACATAGGACAGAATCATAGCATTAAGTGGTAATTAATTTTTTTAATTATCATTAAAGTATCGTATTGTCCGTTTAATTTCAGTCCAACTGTGAATGCTTTAACACGCGAGAAACAAACCTTTTCATGTTTTGTCACAAGTCGCCAAAAGGGGCGCTAAGTCGCCAACATGGTTGTATTTGTAATTCTTTAAATAATTAGTTTTAATCCATTAATTTTTATTAATTATAATTAAATTATTGTATTTTCATCCAAAATGATCCTGTATATAAAATTTCAGCTCAATTCAGCTCTTTAAAATGTATTTTATGAACGATTGAAAATTCCACCAAGATAAATAAATAAATATACCAATATATAAATAAATAAATACATAGACAGTGCGAGCTAATAGTAGGAATTGAATTACTGTATTTAAACATGAAAAAAAAAATGCTTAAAAGTTTTAGACAACTATTTTTAATATTAAGCGTTGCGTTCAACAAAACAAAATTTAGAAAATATCTTTAATGAAAATATTTCTACAGAAAATAATCTAAATGGTTTTTGAAAACTTTGCGCTGTCTGTTAAAATGTACAACATTTGAATGATTAGATTCCATTGTTATATACAGGAAAGAACTCTCCCCTTAGCACTGATTCCAAAGCATCTCATTAAATTTTAATCAAAACATCATAAGATGTCTTTATGTAGTGTATATTACATCTTGTCATTTTGCTATTGGGAAAAGATTAAAATTTTATGTTCCCTTTCTAAAATATCTCGTAGAAAGTATGATATAGTCAACAAAATTAGACACAAATAAAGCAAATTAACTTGAGTTATTTAATAATTCAAACTAGTTAATTAATTTTTAATTATCAATTAATGTAATAAAGTGTGAGGTTAATTAATTTGTGGATAACTTACTGAACTTACTGTCACTTACTGAAATGTGATATTCAAATTATACAAATATATATATATATATATTATGTACATTAAATTTTATTATTATTTAAAACACGCAAAAATTCCTAAACTTTTCAAAACCTGATGAAAAATATTAACAACATACTTTTAGGTGCATAAAATATTGTTACTTTTATGTTATAAATAAGTTGCTAAGGTTCTACAAAGTATACACTTACATACCCCTAACACACATCCTATAAGCCTCTGTTTTCAATGCCAAGTCTTATCAGTGTCTATATCGCTAATTAGAGATGCTACAAAAATATTCTTATTTCTCTTTGCTTAATTCATCGAAGTAAAGTGTTATTTCAATAATTTAGCCCTTGAATTTTATAATAATTGTTCGATAAATGTATCTTTGATATTTCATCCTACACGATGTTAGATTTTGGATGGCGCGAGCAATGTTTAAGAAATGCTAAACTTAACATCACAAACTTCATGCTATAAAGTTTACTAAATAATATTAGTACATATTAAGGTAGTGCTCATAAATTAATTTCTTGAATAAAGCGATTAACACACATAAAAATAAAATTTTAAGAATTGCTGTGAATTAAGGTATCCGACTACGTTCGGAACTGTGATTTTAAAAAAAGTGCATAAATGGATAATTTTCATGATATTTAGTGTCACTTAGATAAGAATACATGTATAAAATTGTTTTGACATTTTGACAAAAAAAATTATTTATATAAATGCAATATTTCGGGAAAAATTAACTTAGAATAACCTTTTCAAAATGTTCTTTTGTGAAAAATGCTTCTATTGTAATAATATTTTGCTTGTACATAGCTCAGACCTCTGTACAGAAGCTCAACTATGATTTTTGAAAAATTCATATTATTTTCAGAGTTACAACCCATTGAAAAAATTATCGGCGTTTTTTTTCTTAAAATTGCTCCCCTCTGTTGTCGAAAAACATGGATAAACCCACTTCTAAGTTATATATTTCAAAAATTCTAGTTGATCCTCTGTACAGAGGTCTGAGCTATAGATAGGCAAAATATTATTATAATAGAAGCATTTTTCACAAAAGAAGAATATTTTAAAAATGGATCATTCTATAATCATTTTTTTTTAAAATAATGTACTTCAATAATTTTGTATTGTAATATCATTCTTAAAACAATTTTATGTACATTTCCTCTAAACTAAGTGACACTAAATATCATAAATATTATCCATTTATACGCGTTAGCAAAATCACGGCTCCTAACGTAGTCGGATACCTTAAAGTCGTTTTAATAAACCTAGGTATTCTGAACTACCTTTAAATGATATCTGAATAAGCTTCATAATCTTTACACCTTTTTATGAATGGACTTTGAAAATCACCCGAGTCTAATATTTAGATCCATTTATCTACCACAGGGGTCGGTAACCTTTTAGCTGCGGCGTGCCAAACCAATCTACCGATATGATTCAGCATGCCACACAGTAGGAAATTTTTGAAACCATTCGATTCCGACGACAATGCATGCAGAGTTAGAGAATAGAGGTCAATAATATAGATTTACAGTTTTATTGTATATTATTTATGCATCATTTAAAGATATTTTTATCCTAAAAATGAACAGCATAAAATGTAACTATTTCTTCAACGAAAATAAAACAATTGAAATTGTGCATTTTTTTGTACTTTTAACATATTTATTAAAATAAAAAATAAACAACACAAAATATAAGTATTTCCCTTCTTTATAATTAAATAAAAATATAGATAAAAATTTTAAAACAAGTGCTTGCACTGCTGTACTTTCATATCGCAATATCAGGGTATAATTGGTGACTTTCAATTTTACATGATTCTGAGCATTCAGTTGTTCAACAGTTTCTTTGAGGACTCGAAATATTTTTCATATGAGTAAGTTTTTTATTTAGATATGCAGAACCCCGGAATTTTCTCTCTTCAAATAATTAAATCTCTCCAGCAATGGCAGTCAATAATTTAGAAAATAGATATACATTATTTATCTTTAGAGTTATTCAGAATTTTTCGTAATTCCGTAAATGTACTATAATCCTGAAGATGTTTATCAAATAAGGTCCATTAGATTTATCAATTTACATCCACTCAAAAATAAATAAATTTGAAGAGTAATGTAAATTGCTACTGAGAATTATACCACGTGCCACAAGTGTCGCGCCTCTCATAGGTTGCCGACCCTTGGTCCACCATAATATTGTCTACCATTTGGCATTTTAGTATTTAAATAATTAATTAATTCTTTATTGAAGTTTGAAAAATAACACCAGGGCAGGCAATGGCAGACCTCGAAATTTTAAACTATGTTCAAGTGAGAAGAACACTATCAAAGCCAGAAATTCTCTGCAAACTTCCTTCCTTGTAAATGTGAGGACACTGAGCCCCGACAAAATTAACGTGCCATCACAAGATCGATAGATCTTTAGTGGTATTAGAACTCGAGCTTATATGACACGACAAAAACAAAGCCGTTTACGAGCTCCCCTCTGACTACTCCGCTACCATTCATAAGGACATTAGAATTTTGAACGTTTTGAATACAGTAGTGAAGAAATTTTCAGAAAATCTCGTTCCTCTCTTTTATAAAGAATAAAGTTTCTGAGAATTTTCTATTTTTAATACCAAAGACTGTTTTCAATGCAAATAAAATTAAGTCATGCTACTTGTTGAAAAAGGCTCAAAATGTTCAGTAATCTGCATATACCTGCGTGTTCTTTAAATCTATTACCCAAATATTAATATTTTTAAATTCTTATGAAAACAATTAATTAATATTGTAATTATTTTAATCGTGAATTATTAATTAACTTCATAAATTGGAGATGATGCTTTATTTACTATTTATGTTAAACATTTATTATTTCTATTTTTAACGGGGATGCTAATATCAAATAATAATTTTGACGATATCATTTTTGAGAACTGAAATAAAAAAAACATTAATTAAAATATCTATGGGATCATGAAAGTTTATAACTAAAGACCTATGGTATATAGCAGCATAGCCTATTCCAGTGATGGCGAACCTATGACCCGTGGGTCAGACACTGACCCACACAAGTTTTTTAACTAATCCGCTATTGCTAGGCAATCACTTGTTTGTTTACACAGGTTTTATTTAGATTTTCTAATTTGTGTGAAAAAATTCAAATAGAATATAGATAATCCAAACACGTTGACACAAAAACAATTTAAATGTTATCTATAACCTTCAATTTGATCATTACAGTTCCAAAGTTACGCAAATGACAAGTATGAAGTATTTGGAACAAGTATGTAGTATTTGAAATAAAGGAAAAGTGTCTGCAAAATATCAAATAAAGTGTATAATTTTACTCACATTTTGTTTGTTGAAAACAAATCGAAAAACCATATTTAAGGTATCTGACTTTCGTAACCATGATTTTAAAAAAGCACATAAATGTATAATTTTCATAATATTTAGTGTCACTTAGATTAAACTACATATATAAAATTGTTTTATAAGGACATTATGACAAAAAAAATTATTTAAATACACTATTTTGGCAAAAAATTAACTTAGAATAACCTTTTTTCCGAATGTTCTCCTTTTGTAAAAAATGCTTATATTGTATTAATATTTTGCCTGTATATAGCTCAGACCTCTGTACAGAGGCACAAATATGATGTTTGAAAAATTCACATTATTTTAGAGTTACAACCATTTGAAATAATTATCGACGTATTTTCTAAAAATTTCTCCCTTCAATTTTCGTAAAACATGGATAAACCGACTTCTAAGTTATGCACTTCAAAAATTCTAGTTGAGCCGCTGTAGAGAGGTCTGAGCTATATACAGGCAAAATATTAATACAATAGAAGCAATTTTTACAAAAGGAGAACATTTGGAAAAAAGGTTATTCTAAGTTAATTTTATGCCAAAATGTTGTATTTAAATTATTTTTTTTGTCATAATGTCCTTAAAATAATTTTATACGTGTATTCTAATCTAAGTGACACTAAATATCATGAAAAATACATTTATGTGCTTTTTTAAAATCATGGTTCCGAACGTAGTCAGATACCTTAAAGGACTTTTTTAGGATAAAATGCACTTTTGTAAGGTTATGTTCAGTTACGTTTGAAGAAAGAGACTTCCATAGTGCCCTTTTTTACCCGTTAAACCAATTGAATTTTAAAGATGTTTAGCTTTAAAATACAAAAACACACACACACACACACATTTTAAACTTTACTCTGGTGCAAATGGGCATTATGACCCACGCAATAGTACTAAAAAAAAATGTGAATGAAATTTGACCCACGTCTCAAAAAGGTTCGCCCTCCCTGGCCTATTCTATCAAATATTCAAACATGCAATACTTTAACCTGGTTAAATACCTGGTTAAATACCTGGTTAAATGTATTGAGTTTCCATGTCTGGAAGGGTGGAGTATGGGATTATGATAAATGAGGTAAAAGATTGGTAATTGAGGTAAAGAGTGGTATTTTTCCGTCACGTGAGCATGTTTTAGAACAAAAATGTTTCTCAACAGTAATCCATTTCGCTATTTTATTAAAACGTTAGGTAAACAACTGAGTTATAATTTAGGAACCGCAAGATGTGCTACACCCTTTAAATCGAAGTATTTATTTACATTCGACGATTCAAACACAAGAATTTCAGGAAGAAAAAGAGCTATACTGAAAAACATTCTTTAACCTGGTTTACAATTCCATCCAATAAATAATTTCACGATCCATTTAGTTCAACACAAATAATTGTTTCAACACACCAATAAAGTTCGTTTTTCTCACCCGCTTCCGCCATGTCTCTTGGCCTTGAAATCAATACGAGTCGCTTTTGTAAAAGGAATTCAACAATGGAATTCGCGATATGAGATCAAAATAAAAATAACCGAGTTGTTGTCGAAAGAACCACTTTCTATTTCTTCCATAATTGCCTCAAATGGAATCCAAAAAATGGCGCCTTCATCCAGGCGCAAAACAGTTTAATGTTGGTCTAATTGAAAACGTGTTTCTTTCTTTTATGTTCCTCTCTGGTATATATATGCCGAAGCCCAAATGTCTGTCATCACTTGCTTTGGATTTTGTA
Source organism: Trichonephila inaurata madagascariensis (assembly GCA_019973955.1). Classification (NCBI taxonomy): domain Eukaryota; kingdom Metazoa; phylum Arthropoda; class Arachnida; order Araneae; family Nephilidae; genus Trichonephila; species Trichonephila inaurata. The sequence continues at coordinate 18,921 of BMAV01006403.1, forward strand.
GCAATTCACATTCAGAATGATTTCTCAGGTAAAAGAACATTTTTCGTTTTATATTTCATAAATACATCCTTCTTAAAAATTATTTTTTAATGCGAACTTTTATTTTAAATCATTTCGTGAATTGGTTTGGATGTGTTCAGTGTCAATTTTTAAAAGTTCTTAATATAAATTAACTACAACAAAATATTCATAGATGTTTCAATAGCTTCCTAAGAGATTTAAAGGAGTTAAATGAAAAAGAAATGTAATAATGATTTTTCGTTTTTCAATATCGAAAATTTTTATTCATATTAAAGTTTTAAGCAAATCAATACGTAAATGGTTAAATTAAAAGTCAATTTTAAAAGAATTTTTCTCCAAAATTTATTTTAATTACATGGATTAAATGTGACTAATAAAACCTAAATGATGCTTACTATGATTGGAATGATATTTTCAATACTTAAATGATGTTTCTTGTTACAGAGTATTCTATATTTATTATTTTTATACCACAAGGACTTTAAAGTAAATCTTTTATCTCTTACAGCTCTTCATCTTGTTTGTTTTAGCAGTAGCTGCTTTGGCAAGTTTATATGAAGTGGTAAGTATAATTTGTTTCCCGACACAACAATCATGCCAGTAAATGTGTATGCATTGTTTGCTTCGTCGAGATGTTCGCACACTAAAATAAAGATTTAGGGTTTTCTGTGTAACTACAAATATGAAATCATGGAGTGTTAAATATTTATAATTCACGACATTGCACGAAAGTAAATGACAACTTTTATCTTTGTAAAAAACACATTTAAATCGGAAAACTGATGTAACTTTTTATTCAATTTCTTTTATTAATTCACTACATATATTTATTTATTTATTATATATAATTTATATATCTTGTTCAAATTTTCGATTGTTAATAAAATACTTTTATTCATCCATTCAAGTTCAAATACATATTTTTAAAACTTGTAACGGATGACACTTGATGTTAATGTAATTTTTTTCAAATATTAATTCATTAATTAAATTAAAACATTAATAAATTGTAACATTCAAAAAGTAATAGTCCAACAGCATATATTGAAAGGAAAACCGTTCGTTGTATCCTCGTAGGGCAATGAATAATTTCCAATTGAAAGGTCGTGGTTCGAATCCCATCTAGAATGGCCTGATTTCTGTGAATAAGATTTCTTTTTTACTATACTATTTTATTAGAATACTTAAATTTAATTAATGAATAAATAGTAGCAACCAAAAAATTAGTCTAACGTCATATATGGAAAGGAAAATGGAAAATTGTTTTCTATTTTGTCACTTAATATTGTGATTCTGTCATGTGTACTTGCATATTTACATTAATTGTAACCATTTAATGAAAACTAACTAAAATAAAAATTTTCCTTGTTAACCTAAGTAAGAATTGACCTAATAAAATTTATTTATATTGTTTTTTTAATTAAGTATCCTATTTTTGGGAACTATTCTTCAATTAAAATATAGGCCGTAAAAAACGTTATAATTTAGCAAAAAGTATCATTAGAAATAAAATTATTAAGGATATAATTTTTTTTTATGAGCGTACATTAAAAAATTTAGAGTTTTAAAAAGTGAAATGAATATCGAATTTTACAAGAAATTACAATTTAAATTTTTCGGCATCACTAAATATTTTTCTGATAAAAAAAAATTCTAATGGGTCTGTGATTTGGTGTCTTACCATTGCAGACCTAGCACATTCCCTGGGAACTGGTGTCTTTTTTTAGTGTGGAACCATATAGTCGGATACCAATTGCCGCAGGTAATTCTAAAGCCCAGTTTACTCCCCAGAGGCTCTAGTGATGCGAAACCATACTTAGAATTTTAATTTTGCTGAGTGCACCCAAGCCAAATAGTTACTCAAGGGATCTTTATATGCCACATAATCATGTGACATGGCAATGACGACTAGGTCCGTTGTCGAGCCCCTCGCAACCTTAGAGGTACAAGACCAGCGACAAACGAACTACACCAACCCAACCGGCAAAATGAAAAATAATGTTAACCGGGAATTCTCTAATTCTCTTTAACAAATTTTATTAGTAACTAAGGAGAAATAATTATCCAAATGATACATAACAAGTAATAATACAGTTCTTAATACTTCTTTCGTTATTATATGTCTTGCGTTATGTGTCTTTCTACAAAAAAAAGTTGGAAAAGGGGTGGACAGCATTCAAAGCATGACGTAACTTCAGTTAATGTAAAGGCTCTTGGGTCGCACAAGGGAACATTATTGGCGAAATGAGTTTTTCAACGGCATTTGCAACTTTCTTCAGGATATATAAATATAAACTGCATTCTTCAATGATAAAAATAATAAGAAACTGTACTGCAAAATTCAGATCTACATATTTTATTTCATGCTTCAGCAATCTTGATGTAATAGTATTTCTCACAGAAAAGTTCCTTCGCATCTAATATTTCTAACATCAAATAATTTCTTCACATTCTTAGCCCGTCCACCACCATGCTCCCCAGCCGTACAAGTTCGGGTACAGCGTGAAGGACAAGCATGGTGAGCAACATCGCGAGGAGTCTGGAGACGGTCACGCTGTACACGGAAGCTACGGATTCACCGACAACAGAGGGATCCACCGACAGGTCAACTACGTCGCCGACAAAGCCGGATTCAGAGCTCAGGTCAAGACCAATGAACCTGGAACCGCCAACCAGGACCCCGCTGCCGTACACATCATCTCCAGCGCACCCTACGGACATGGAGGACACGCTGGAGTTGCTGGATTGGGATATGCTGGAGACCTAGGATATGCCGGATATTAATTTAACCAGAAATCTACAACGAGAATATAGTATAATAATGTCTTTCATAGTTCTTTCATCAAAGGGCTAGCTGAAAATGGTCAAACTGCGGGTTTTCTGTGACATCAAATATCTTCCAAAATCACTTGATAAGTGTTCGTTACGGGCAATCTCAGGAATATTCGACAATCGTTTCCGTGATTTGTACATATACGTGAAATAAATTATTTGCAATTTCACATTTTTTTTATCTGTTCTTTTTATTCGCTTCTCTTTACATAATGATTTATTAAAATAATTTATTTATTTTTAAAATTGAAGAAGATTATTTGTTATTTTAGAAATATGAAATTGAGCACGGAGATAAATCATAATGCAGACATTATTTAATATTTTTTTGTAAACTGAAAACTTATAAAATTCGGTTTTTATATTATTATAAGATAAGAACTGCTATGAATAGGTACTTTTAGTTATACTTACAAAAAAATTTAAACGTTCATTTTTAAAAAATGTTAAAAATATATTGTGAATACATTTAGAAATATACTTCCAACTGCATTAGGATTTCATAAAATATTCAGATTTTAAATTTCTATCTTGCTTTCTACCTTACTTTCTGAAATTATTATAAGGGAATAAATTATATTAATATTTCCCTTTACTTATTATACAAAAATAGAATACCGTGTTCCCTTTTTAATAAATACTATGGCCTGTCTCCAAATTATTGTTCAATTGAGTGTAGTTTTAAAGAATTAGAAAAAGATTCAGAATTTTTAAATAACCATTACAACTCTCAAAAGTTTTCAGTCATTTTAGCTTTTCCGTTAATATTGAAGCCATGTATGTCCTCGATCAAAATAAATTGCATAGTTTATATAATTATCTTCATTAATACATTCTTATCTTCAATAGCCATAAAATAAATCTTCAATACTTTATATAAGGTAAATAAGGGAAGTTGCCCCATATAAGGATTTTTCTATTAATACATTGAAAATTGCCATAACAAGATTATGAAAAAAAATACACTTTATTCTTCAATATTTAATGGGTTATGCATACAAGTTAATTCTCTTCTTTGTATGAAAATAAATAAGAAATTTAATATTAAAGAAATTCATTTAATTGTGGCATGTTCCCCGTATATATGGGGAAGATGCCACCCGTCATGGAGTAAGATGCAAAAGCTCCACAGTAAATAAAAAAAATAAGACAAACATTACCAAATTAAATGTGAAGTAACAATCCTAATATATATTATAAATGCGAAAGTTTGTGAGGATGTTTGCCCGTCTTTCATGCAAAAACAACAGAATGGATTTTAATGAAACTTTACAGTAATATAGCTTATACATCAGAATAACACATATACTATAATTTATAACATAGGCTATAATTTATAAAGATATTGTGTGAAGTGCCCAAAATATAACGATATTTGTCAAGTAAGTAGGAAAAAATTCTGCCATCTGCAAGTAATTCTGGCATGCGCTGCAAAAGCCCACGACAGCATAAATATACATTTTATTTGTGAAGAAACACTTTTTGTTTTGGCTACGCAAGGCGTTTGCTTCTAATTTATTCCTGTAATCAGCATAACCCCTAATTTTTTTTTATTTCAGAATAAAACTAAGTTTTGAAGGGAGAGTTTGTATCTCTCTTTATTAGAATATTTTTTATAATTTTATTATGCACATTTGGTAGTAAGAAACTGATCTTTTTTCAAAATAAATGCTTTTATCGGTTCTGGTACTTAAAGTAAATAAACTTTCTCTTTCACACTACATCATTTGGACAAATTTTTAAAATTTGTTTGTAGTTAGTAGTTAATTATAACACTATAATTTTAATTGAATAGGCAGATATTGCATTTTTAAGTAGAAAAATAATTATAACTACTGTACTGTATTTTTTGGAGTGAGTGAGTGAGTGAATATTAACGTCGCACTGTTCAGCTACACGAGGGCTTTGAGGCGACGGACCACGTAATTTTGAACCATGGTCAAGTGACGTGGACGACACCTGAACTGGCACCCCTTCTCCTAACTACCACACCCCAGCAATTTAGCAGGAATATTCTTTGAAATCTACTCTTCCAAGATATATGGCAGCACGGGTTCTATGATGAGCATTTTAGTGGGAAGGCGAATAGTTTTGTAACAGATATTGCGTTTTCAGCGGATTACAAAGATTATCATTTTTGTCCCGAAAAATTAGTTAATGTCAAAATTTAAGTGTCTTATGTTTTTGTATGTTAATGAAGACCTTAAAAAACGATTTGACTATTTGTTTTAAGTGAACGGTGTATATAATTAATTTTACAGTGGAATAGCCTTAATTAATTTATTAGATCTAACGGATTAAATTTACCAAAGTGGAGTATTTTGTTTATGTATATCCCTTAATTTTCAATGTAGTGATCCAAAAAAAAATATTGCATGAAAAAAAACTGCAGTAAATCATAATGCGGTAGATAAAGCTTTAACGTGTATCGCACCCCTACACGGCGGGTCTTACAAAGCTCTAATAAAGCTCGAGCTATATATATATATGGAAGTAGCTAGACATTTGCCAACTTGACTCTATTGTCAAGATTTCGCTATGTTTTTCATTGAATCGCCATTATAATTTAAGAAACGGCGTTGCTTGCAAATATTACAATTTTAACATAAAATAAATACGACAGAAATTAATATTAATGTATTACACTTTCAGATATAAATTTTTTACCCTATTTTAAGCATTCATTACACAAAACTTAACAATGTGTTTCTTTTGCTGAGCAGAGATCAGTTTAGGAAGGTATTTTCAAAAATCGACCCTTAAGAGTGTTACGGGGAGTTATAAATAAAAAAAAATCCTTTTTATCAGGTATTAAATCTACAGACTTAAAATTTAACAAAGGTGTTTTTTTTTTTTTCGTTCAGCTGAGATATGCGAAAAGTTTTTTTTTGTTTAGTTTGCAATTCACGTAAAATTAACTCATTAAAAACTTCTTTATCCTTCAATCTGTGTTGTTTAATTTTTCAGTTCACCCGTGAGAAGAATGGTATACCAGCTAGTAACTATATAAAACAAAACAAAAAATAAAATTGTTTCATAGTTAGTTTGCTAAAAATAACAGTACAGGTTCGAATGATAGCTGACACAACATTTCCCTCAGTGCAAATGATTATCATTGCATTCGTGCAACCATTTGTTGCATTCCATGCACTGAATCCAGTCACACTTGGGCCCTTTTTAGCATAAAAGTACCTTTTTACACAAAACAAGAATCGTCATTATTATCCTCATCGAAACTGTCACCAACGGTATCTAGAGGAATTTCTTTACTTGAGAATGACAAGCTTACACATCTCTTTTTCTTCTGTTTTTTCGAAGGTTTCTTGTTATTAATAATAATAATTATTATTTTAGTTATTTATTAATTTTAATTATTAGTTGCAATTATGAGTTTTAATTATTAATTTTTATTATTAGTTTTAATTATTAATTTTATTATTAGTTTTAATTATTAATTTTAATTATTATTGGGTTTAATTATAATTTTTATTCTTATCATTAATTGCACTTAATTATTATTATTTATCATAATAATTATTAAGTGCATTTATATTTTGTACAATAATATACAGTGTTGTAAAACGAAAAAAAAAATTCATTTCATTTCATTTATTTCTGAACCATGTGGCGTCCCCTAAGTATAGGGCAAGATGCCACACGCGCTCTTATTTCCTTATTTCTGCAGTGTTATAGCCGTTGCTGTGCATGCATGACACGTGTGACATTATGCGTAACTCACTTATATTACTAATATTTAATTTAAAATAACAAGTACGTTTACAAACTTTAAATATGAAGAGCGGAATATTATAAAAGTAGTACTCACCACGTTAAACTCTCACAAGATCTAAAAATAAGGCCGATTAAAGACGATTAATTCAGATAAATTCATAAGCCACACTGAATGTCGGACCAAACTCTTCACACAAGGGGCTCAAAATTGCCATCTATCGACGCATAAAAGTATTATTAACAATGTGGCGTCTTCCCCAGAATTGCCTTATATCTTGTGAAATATTAAAAGGGTCTGATCTTTTTGTGAAAAATACTACAAGTGTTTCTTGAATAATACAAATTAAGATGAGTTTAATATAAAAATTAAATGTATCTTGGGTATGAAAAGAAACTTATAAAAAGAGTTAACTTCTTTAATTTATCAACGATATTTTCTTTATCTCATTTAATTCCCTTGTTTTCATCTACCTTTTTTTCTAATGAAATGTTGGAAAATTATACAAAATTAATTGACTGGAAATGATTTTATATTAACGTTGTGCTAAAACAATACACGAAAGCTATTGGAAACATGCCTCATAGATTGAAAATATAGTAAAGTAACGAGGAAGACACTTGAGCTGTAAACATACTCTCCAAATTTCCAACTAGACCACGCCTCGGAAGGTTGCACGTGTATCAGCCACTCTAAACTGTAGGCTCTACATTACATTATGCACTTTCGAACAAAATTCAGGATTCATATACATGAGAAATAGAGAAGACTGATAAACTGATGGCATTCAGAGAGGTTACATACCCCAACTAGGAGTAAACGCACCCGGAGAATTTTTAAATAAGACTTTTATAATGTATCTCTCGCTCCACAAAATTAAATCAATCTACAGAATAAAAGACACAGACAAATGATACGGACTTTTTTTTTGGAATATTGTATACAGATGTAAAATTCCAGGGTTAAAGAAGCATTTTTCCCCGGCATTGTGTGGATTCTATTTAATTCTGATGGAAGTAAATTCACATCATATATTAAGAAAATTTTAATGATACGTTTTCAGTCTTACTAGACCCCTTTAAACGGGAAAATGTTTGTTTTTACTAATATTCCTTTGTTATTCTTCCACAGTTACGCATTAAAATTCACTTCTGTAGAAGACTAGCTTAAAAAAAATGTTATATCGTGAAAGCATTATTAAAAACAAGAAGCACCAAATATGTACAGCTACATTTTCGCTATAAAAGTGAACATATTAAGTCATGAAATTTCAAAAATTTTGCAAATAAGGCAAAAGAAAATTATATCAGGTTTATATTTTTTGCTTTCTTTTCTTTTGTTCTTTTTTTCCGAATTATATTCTACATTTTAAAATCCTATCTTTGTCTTTGCCATGCATTTTCATTAGTTTTTATTCCCTCAATCTCCGAAATGTTTATTTTGAGCTCGATTTTTGTGAATATTTTTTAACGTCAAAAATATTTCAATTATTGCTGTATGTGAATGCTATTTTGCAGATTTTCACATTTATGAAATGTTAGATGCAGCCAATGAGGTTCAAAGTGATTTTTTGCTGAAATATCAAAGTATATATTTTATTTATTTATTCAATAAGTTCCTTTTTTCAAAACATTTTCGTAGTTCCTCATTAAATTGAAATTAATTCTGAATGATATGGAATGTGTAAATCAACCTTGTCTCATCATGATAAACTCTAGAACTTATACAGAAATCCTATATCCTACAAGATTTTAGAAACTGAATGTGAGGAATTTCAAAATGACGAAAGAAAAAGAAATTAAAAGAAGCGAAAGCAATAAAAAATTAAAAATAAATAAATAAATAATTTGAGGTCAAAAAAAGTACTAAATACTAAGAAAGAGACTTTATTATGGGAAGCGAAAAAAAAAATTAGAAAATCCTTTATTAAAAATAAAGCAGTAAAAATTCGCCATTTAATACGATATTAAAAAAAAATTCTGTCCGGCATATTTATCGTTATGTCAGTTGGAATTCATACCATAAGATCCACAGTAAAAAATTCGACCACCCAATTTATTACTATTTGAGAAAGAGTTTCTACGACTTTACCAGATCTATCATATTCCTCACTGGGCGAAATCAATAAAATCTTAACTAAGATAGGGAAAAAAAATTCGATCCCTTAAAAAAATAAAATTGACCAAAAGAGTGAATTTGGTAAACCTATTAAACCGTAATAATTTAACACGGAACTCTCATACTCTTTTTAAAAAATACTCTTGGTACTCGCCAATAATTTCAGAGATATCTAAGATATCCAACGGAAATTACAAAAATAGAACACTGCAACAAAATAGCGTCCAGTGTAAAAATGATTAAATATTTTTAACATAATAGAATTGTTTAAAATTAATAGGGTTATCACAATAAAAATAAACAAAATAAATAAATAAAATAAATATCATATATGTAAACACTGTAGCAAACATATTAGCAAACGATAAAATTCCAAGTAACCATATTGTAATGTTATCCTCCATCTTGGCAAAAGTTAGAAATAATTTGATGGTTAACGACCTAATATTAAATTAGTACCTTATACCTACATATTGAATTGCATTATATTTTTCCGAAATTGTTATACTTCTGCAAAAGATCCCAGTGCCTATATATAATGAACCAAAACATTTTTTCTCTAAATAGTACCCAATATTTAAAAAAACAATTTTACATAAGAAAAAGAAAATAAGAATTTTAAAAATTGTTCTATAATTTTTTAAAAGAAATTATTTAGAAGTTTTCTTCAAATAACTCTTTAACTATAATTTGTACATCATTTTATACATGGGCGTGTAAAATATTTTATACATTTAAGTAATGTTACTAAAAGAAATTTTATCTATATGAAAATATGTATATTATGAGATACTAACATTTATATCCATGTGCAAATAAAAAGAAAAAGAAAAGCTTTTTGAATTAAAAAAAGTTATTATTGTACTGATGGAGCGTAAATAAAGTATCATTATTATAAGCATAAAAAAAAAACATCTAAGCTCCATTAGAAATATTAAAAATATATATCACAAAAACTGAGTCTAAAATTTGGTATATGACTATTCAGGGCCGATCCTAGCAGGTGTGCAGCGCGTGCACCGAACGCGGGTGGCAGAAACAAGGGGGCGGCCGCAGGCCGCCTATAATTCTTTCGAGCAAGCAACATTTTTTGGGAATTTATCAAAATAAAATTTATAATAAGTTGAATAAATATGCTGAATTTTAAACAGTTAATGAAAAATTAAAATAAGTCTCGATTTTCCAATAGCATAACATAGTTCGAGAAAAATAAGAATGGATTTCAAATTCTGAGGAACATTCCTTCTCATCAGGGGTGTAGCCTGCCTTATCAGGAGGCCAGCATCAATGTTACAGCCTCCCGTCCTAGCTACAGGGGCCGGGACT
>BMAV01006404.1:0-14880 GCA_019973955.1 Trichonephila inaurata madagascariensis
AATTTTGGTAGGCTTTGAATTGGTTGATTGTCAAAAATGTAAATTTGCTAGGTTCTAATTTGGTTGGTTGTCAAAAATGTGTAAGATGTTTAAGATGTGTGTGGAAAAGATGTAAACTGTGATATGAGTGTTATGATATAATCTTCACAGCAAGACCACTAACATGCTGACTTTGAAATCCTATTGTTGTGTGGTGGATTTGGAATCAGAAGTAGCAAGACGACTAATATATTTGTAATGAATATAAGTTCTTAAGAAGTTAAAAGGGTATTCATGATCTAAACAACATTTAAAAAAATTTTTGATATTATTAATTTATCGATTTTGGGGGTAGTTAAGTTATCATTTCTAAATAAAAAATTCAAAATAACATTTCTGTAAATTGATAAATGCAAGTTACTGTTCCATACAGGAATTTTAATTATATGGAACTTAAAAGAATCCATTTTGTCAAAAATGTTACTGACTACATTATTGTTAATTAGATGCAAATCTAAATCCAAGAATTCTACCATATTAGAGTTAAAGTTAGTTTTAAGGAGGTTGAGATAGTCAGGGTAGAATGTAATATTTGGTTCATATTCATTATTTTTACCAAAAATTATTAAATCATCTATATAACGATAAATCAAGTAAGAATCATTAACAATATGGTCAATTTCAAAAAAATGTAAATACAGGTTCGCTAAACAATTACTAGCTGGACCACCCTGAGGTAATCTTTTGATCTGTTTATAAAGATTCTGATTAAATACAATGAAATTCTCTTTTAATATGAGGTTAACAAGAATATCGAATTTCTCTTTTTTCATTGAAGTATATAGCTCATATTTATCACAAATTAACTGTAGAACCCGAATCATATCATCAATATCAATAGAATTAAAAAGGTCCTCGAAGTCAAAGCCATGCATGGAAAAAATTAACACATCTTTAGTAACTCTGGCAATTTCTAAGCTATTTTTAATTATTGCCGTGTTTTGTAAATTATCAATTAAATTTTGAAGAAGAGACTGTAAGATCTTACCAGACCTCGTGATATATGTATTGTACCCATTAGTGATACTACGAAATTTTATAGGGCTTTTATGAAATTTTGGTGTTAAAAAAATGCGTGGATATTTAATATTATTTAGATGAATATTCAGTCTTTTGTTCAAAGCTAAAAGACGATTATCATCTTCTCTATTACTATGAATTGATTTTTGAAATGCATTATTATTTAAAATGTGATTATTTAATATTTTACTGTAAAAATATTTACAGATTATGGCATAATTAGTAGATGTTATATATATAGTATATATATATATATATATATATATATATATATGCGCATATGAATTGCGCATAATCTGAAACGTGTAGATACCAAATTTCACTGGAATATTCCCAATAGTTTTTTCTCCAGGACCTTTTGAACACTTGCAGTTTAATTATGGCCACCCTGTACAATTCTATTTAATTCTACTTAAATACAAGTCGAAACTGAGGTTTACTGTTATAATCACACAAATAAATTATTTGCTCTTTCATCTTATTTGTTACCGAAACAAAAGTTTTGACAAAAGTTTCATCTAGGACACAAGAAAATAAATAAAGAAGAGCAAACTGTTGGATTGAAAGTTTTAAACTCTTAATTTCAGAAGCCAAGATAAAGAGAATCAATTGAAAACTCATATGTCTTTAATTTAAGAAATCCAAGCAAAGAAAAAAAGTTCATCAGGAATAGGAGTACTCTTGAAAACAAGACTGAAAAAATATATGAAGGATTAACTTTACTTAATACTAGCAGAATTAAAAGTTCCAAGCTAAACTAAAAGTTCTTCAAACTAAAATAAAGTTTTAGACTGAACTAAATAATAAGAACAAAAAGTTCTTTAAGTTTTCTAACCACGTTTGGATTGAAGTTTTTGAAAGAAGAACATGTAAATGACCAACATTGACGTCTCCAAACCACTTGTTTAAAACCATTCTGAATAACTCCTTTCTATTTATGTATTTATAAATAACTACAACAAAATGAATTGTGCTAATTTAAAGAAGTCGATTTTCCGTTGTATTTGTATTTTTCGAATAATTTTATATGTGAATTTTGAATGTTCAATTCAGTTTCTATGTTTAGAGTTTCAGACTTTTGGTTGCCTTGTATGTGCGTATACTATGTAAAACAGATTTATCGGTCATATTTTCATAAAAATCTAACCATTTAATTTTTTTCAGGATAAAAATTAAAATTTATGAAGTGATATTAAAATGCTACTCCTCCAACAAAAATTTACGAACACGCATGACATTTGATTTACAAGTACATCAAACCACGAATAACAAAAATTGGTATGGGTTTTGAGATAACATGATTGGTATTCGTACAGTACTTTTTATGAATGCTTATTGAAAATTCCTTAAAAGATGTATAAATTTTGAGATCAATTATTTTTAAGAAAATAAGTATCGCATTAATTCAAAAATGCATACCAAATTTTGTTACATGTACTATGGGCAATAGGTAAAATAAATTCAATGCATTATATGCACAATAGAAAAAAAGCCTTAGTATTTTATATGAAGACAAACTATTTATTTCATCTTTTTAGATAAGTCAGTTTAATGTTTCGATTTGCCGTAGGAATGGAAATATAAGCGAACATAAGAACTGTCATAATTCTGCGTTTTTTCAATTTAGAGCTTTCAAATTTTGTGAGGTTATAGAAAAATTATAAAAAGTAATTTAAGCTAAAAAAATTAGATTTGATTTTGGACTGATTTTTGTCAATTGATTCGTACAGTGTTCCCTTAAAAAATATAAAGATTATGCGTGATTCTATATAATCTTTCAAATGCAGTTATTTAAGTTAGGATCTACAAAAATTGAATGTTTCATTATTTAGAATTAAAAAAAAAAAAAAAAAAACTGCATATAATTCAGCACTAATATGTATTTCTCCTGTTCTTAGACTTAAAACTTTTAATATATTATTTACTAATATTAGTTTAAAAACAAATATAGTTTTTAAAAGCCTAAGTATTCCTTTTCAAGTATTTTTATTAAACTGTTAATTAACGAATTACATTTTTACAAGAAATGTACTGAACAATTAAATTTAAGTGATTCCACGTCATGCCCATGTGAAGTATAATAAAATGTCCTATAGATCCTTCTTGGAGAGGTGATAAATACCATAAATGGAATTCATGTTTGATATAAAAATCTGATTTCAATGATTAATAAAATAAAAGTTTTTCATTTCCCAAATAGTATATACATGTTTAGCATCATTTCATGTAAACATTCATAAATGCTGTCCAAGTATTGATAACTCATTGATAACAGAAAGCTGATACGCATGAAATCTAATTGAACCGTAAGATCTGATATAAGATTTGAGATCGTCTGTTGTGAATCAAATGGAATGAATAATTTTTAATTTCATCTTTGGAGATCATCTGCAGTAGTTTTTCAAGTCATTATAATCTGTCATACATTTTGTTTTAAATTAGCCAGAGTTTTATAATGTAGAATGAATGGAGAACGGAAATAAGCAGCAGTTACTTCTCTACATCAAAAAAAAAATGTGTGTGTGTACTTCTGTACGACGTAAGAAGTTATACTTCTTTAGTGTAACAAGATTAAAATATTTCTAAAACTCTTGAGCAGGGCAAGCTGGGACAAGGATGAAAGGAGGTCATGACCACAGTTGAACGATACCAACTTTAAGTCAATGGGACCAGCCAAACCCGTGATAAATAAATTTAAACATCCCCTGCACTGGGACAATAGGACCAATAACATAGGGTTTTCGGCAGACTGTATCAGGAGACGAGTTATGATCATTTTAATATAATTAAAAAATTTAAAACAATTAAATAAAATAGAAGCAGGGAACCCAGAAAATCGAAACTCAGACTGGTTGTGGGGAAGCACAAGAGGAATCCATTCGAAGCGATCCGGAGTCTGTAGTTGCAAATAGGGCTGTACCAACTCGGGAAAGGAAAACGAAACTAACTCCCCCGAAGAGGAGGAAGGGAGCAACTGTGACGTAAATGGTCACATACATCCCAACGATACACCGAGTAGTAGTTGATCCCACATTTTCTTCCTTCTATTTCTATAATATAGTGGCTACATTAAAAGATCGAACCCCTTAGGAATAACATGGGGATTCTAATTTTAGTGATAACACCCCCTAGGCCCACTATCTACACAAGAACTATAACAGATGAAAGAGCTTAACGAGGAGAACCTATGGTTCGAGTTTCATTAACGGAGCTCAAAACCCCACGAAGCTTTGTAAGATTTAAAAAAATTTGAAGTCTTAAAATTTTTTTAAATAAAAGTTATAATTATTTTTAATTTTAAAATGTCAAAAATGGGTGAACAAATGGGGCTATTGTCCTGAAAAAATATTTCTAGGATGCTCATAGGGAGAACAATCGAATCTAGCCGGTGCGGTTAATCAAGGTAGTATAGGATTCGAGTTATTACTGGGGAAGCCCCGTAAAACTGGTACTCCGGGGGGGGAGCCCAATTCCACGTAAAGCTCGCGCTAATATGAAAATATGGTGGACATCCAAAAATCAAGTCGCAATCTCAATTCCTTAGGGAGGTGACATTTTTTCCAGGCCCCATAGGGGAGCATGATATTTTAGTGCTTAAGCACTCCCCATGCCAAAACAATGGGAAGGAAGTAGATAACTGGATGGATCTCGGCGAGTGGAGCAGTTGGTTCAAATATCAATTCTGAGACTCTAACAGGAGTCAAGATATTGTGAATTTAAACAAATTTAAAAGTTTTAAAAACATTAAAAACTATGGAAGAAATAGCCCTAGAAGCATGAAATTTTAATAACTGAAAGATAAGACAGAGAGGCCCAAGTTCAAATGGACTGTGAGGCTCGGATGCCGATATATTGGCCAAAACGCTGTAGAGGAAAATGCGTCCCAAGAGATATGGTTTATAACAATAATTATTACGATCCCCCAAATATCAGTCCCCTAGCACCAAAAAAGTTGTGTCTCGTTAAAGAATTTCCTACCCCATAAGAATAACATAGAGGACTGTGTGTGTGTGTGATATTTTAGTGTGTAAGCCCTCTCCTATCCCAACCACAAGCACATAAATATAAATACATGTGGAGAGACACGCCAATTCGATCGACACCCACATAACAAAGATCCCTGTGTAACTTCCCAAATTATTAGACAACGGTGGGCGCGCGCATCGGTTTCGTGACGGTGTGCACGCACAGCGTAAAAACTTACCCTCATCATTTTTCCCTAACACGCAAAAAGAAGTATTACTTCAAAAAAGGAAGAAAAGAAAAGTCTGCCAAAGATATTTAATGCAATCAAACATTTAAATATCAAATTATTATAGATTAATCGAAGAATTAGAAAGTTTTCTGATACTAACAGTATTTTATCTCTACAAAGCAATCGGGAGGATGATTAGCTGAAATCCTCGTCTGAACAAGATCCATTTTGTTAAATAGATATAAAAAATCTATATATGAAGCATATAAAACAAATTCCTTAACGATAAGAAGTTATGGAATATATAAAACAATTGTAATAACTTCATAATTGCAGGACTACTGTTCAGTAGGAATTAGTTTTAAGACGGTTTTAATATTATTTCGTGTAATTATAAAATTGCAGCCCTTTATATCATAAAGAAATGACTTTGACATTATGTTTCGTGAAGTCTGTTTACCACCGCTTTGTCGCAAAACAATTCCAATCGCAAATCTGCCAGGAACATTACTTGTTTCCAGTATCCATTTTGTTCCATCTCTTACGACATATATGTCAGGGGATTTACTGGAATATTATATCAGTTTTAACAGCACTTACATCAGATTCTTAGCAATTGCTTTCACTTAATATTATGTCTTGAGCGGAATCTAAATTAGGACAAGACAGCTCACCATCATCTCATTCATTTACAGAAAGCCTCGCAACAAATTAGCAATTTCATCAGGGCTTAGACTTTTTCTACGAGTCATCGCGTTTCAGGGAGTCTTCTCTGCACAAGATTCGAAAATCGAATGATTTTTCCTTTCTTTTTTTTATGAACAGAGGTAAGCAAATGCTATGTAACGAAACACTTAGTCTCAACGATTTTTGTGTAGCTGACTCATTTCCGCTGTGAGCCTAATATCACTGTATTGAAGGTCAAATAAATGTGTGTTATTATTTCCGGAAATCTGTTTTATACAAATAGTATCTTCTCAGTGAACTATCTTTTGTTGAACGACAGATATTTATAATGATAAATTGTCCTGGCGTCAAAACGGCACCAGCAGACGTTTTAGTTATATTTAGCTATAAAATATATCCCAATTAACTTAAAACCATAAACCGTTTCTGCGTAACCACCATGAAAAATAATTGAAAGTCACGAAAAATTTTCAGATTGATTGCAAAAATTCGGAACAGAGAACACACTAAATAGGCTCAAATGTCTAATCGACCCCGATGGACGTTCTTGAGTTAACAAGGAATTTAAGCTTAGGAGTTATCCTAAATGAGAACATTGCTGCGGCATCATTCTCATACCAAGCACAATTCTGCTTACCAAGAAGAAAATTTTTGACTCTAAAGAATCTTCGACTAACCCAGAGCTTCTCAAACTTTTTATATTCGGTACCCAAAATTAAATCATAATTTTCACCGCGCCCCCCTCATACAATAAAAATGCATTTAATTAAGTAATACTATAATACTACTAATAAATAATACTAATCCCTTAACTGCCGATTAAAAGTTACGCAATTCGGTCCCCAATGCCACCGTTTTGCACGTACGCACGCGTATGTGGTGTATTGGGGGGACGAGAAAGGGAATAAATAAGCAAATACCCTGGAATAAGTAAATCCTTCGCAAACACTGTCAAGGTAATTTTATTGCATTCTAAAGCCTTTGGAATATTTTTATAGATAGCAGTGAACATAAGAGATCGTATTTCGGAAAGACGTATGTATGCGTCGGGGGCAATTAACGCTTTGGCTGTGTGAGACGTTTATATGCGCCAGTGGTACTTAAGAGTTTAAAGTCGTGTTGTAACTTTAGTATCCAAGTGTAATATTTTCGAAATCAATGCAATGTTATTGAATGGAGGGGGTGGGGGTCGCGATGAAAATTATGATTGAATATTGGGTCGCAAGTATTGAAAGTTTGAGAAGCACTGCAGTAAACGAACGCAATCGTGTGCAACTCTAACCCAGCTGTGAGTTACGCCAAAATTTCCTAATTAGAAGGGGTGTTAAACAATTAACCTACGACAGTATAAAAGAACTTTGGACAGGAGTAAGAAAATAGTGGCTCACAGTCCACATTTAGTCCATAACGAATGTTTTTGGTGTTCGTGAAGACAGTTAGATAACCAAATAAACAGAAAGTGCTCTCTATGTTTGAATCTCTAAATTTTTGAGCAAAATTTCAAGTATAAAAACCATTACAAATAAATACAAATGCAAGTCGGCCGACAGAAACTTGCAGAATGTGTGAGAGGTTTTCACCTCTCTCACGGACACCTAGATATATAGGAGATAGGGAAGAAACACTAGCCAAGATACAATCAATCTATTTTTTGATCACATAATAAAACGACACACATTCAGTCAATAACAGTAAGATAATGTCTCGGTACTAACCGCGGAAATGGAGCAACGACGATAATACAAGAAAGATTAGGAGATTATCAAACTCGATCCTTACTTTATATAAGATCTAATTTATTATCCGATTCAATCTAATATTAATTTAAGCTCAGTGATCAATTGTGACTTTAAATCTGTCTCCTAATATGTATTTATTCACAATAATTCAATAATGATACCTGTTTGTAACAATATCATCTGAGTTTTGTTTTACCTCAGCTCCTACTCTCTTTCTATCTAGAAAACTTCGACTATATATAGTAAACTTAATTTGCATATCACGATTTTCTTCTTCCGAAGGGTTGGTTGTGAATAACGCGAATTGATAGCTCAAAGATTTCCGAAAACTATTAGTGGAAGGATCGCGAATAGATCCATCACAACTGTGACAAGGATTTCAATAAACAATCTCACTTCTGATTGTAGAAACTGGAAAAGTATCACAAGGAAAATTTGTCTCAATAAACTGATTCCAGTATAAAATGTGCGGGTATCTATATATATGAAATTAATGAGAAATAAATAAATTGAATAAAACTGCTAATATTTTGTTGTTGTTTTTTTTTGGATCAAT
The DNA here is from genome assembly GCA_019973955.1 of Trichonephila inaurata madagascariensis. NCBI lineage: Eukaryota > Metazoa > Arthropoda > Arachnida > Araneae > Nephilidae > Trichonephila > Trichonephila inaurata. The sequence continues at coordinate 8,237 of BMAV01006404.1, forward strand.
TTATACCTTTTTTAAGATGCAAATTGAACTAATGAATGCAATCATTTTAAGAAATTGCAGCCATCCGGTATCCCCCCGCTTCCACAATTTGTAGTTATCCAGCTAAAACAATTGCGAACTCCTAACTTAAGAGAAGCCCTACATTTCTTCCTTTGACTGCTGGTCTTGTTAGCAGTGAATATGGCGGTACAAAAGAGTAATTTTGTCTAAAGAAGTGCTTCTCAAATTTTCAATATTTGCAACCCAATGTTCAATCAAAATTTTCACCCCTCTCCCCTCCCTCAATACAATAGCAATGCACTGAATTCAATAATGCTATACTTTGTCGCTAAAGTTATAATACGACTTTAACCTCTTAAGTGCCACCGGATAATATGAATTTCTCGCTCAGCCATAGTGTTGATCGCCCTGAACGTATATATACGTCTTTCCGAAGTAGGATCTCTTCTATACACTGAAATCCTTAAAATTATTCCGAAGGCTTTGGAATGCAATAAAAGGACCTTGAAAGCATTTTCCAAGGATTTCCCTTTATTTATGCCTCCCTCCCCCAATACATCACACACGTGCTCCTACGTGCAAAACGTAGGTATTGGGGAGTGAATCGCGTACTTTTAATTGGCATTTGAGGCATTATTTATAACCCTTACAAATTATCCGAATAAGTGTTAATTTGTGTATATAAGTTTATATATGACAAGCCCATATGTGATCACTGGTCATAATTAAAGTTTGTCCTTAACTTAGTAATATAAACTTCTCGCTCACCCAAAGTGTTATTCACCCTGGACGTATATATCCGTTATTACGAAGTAGGATCGTTTACGTGCACTGATATTCATAAAGTTATTCCGAAGGTTTTTTGGAATGCATTAAACAGACCTTGACAATGTTTGTGAAGGATTAACCTATTTCAGAGGATTTGTTTACTTATTCATTTTCTTCCACCACTCCACAATACATCACATATGCATGCCTACGTGGAAAATGGTGGTATTAGAAAGCGAATTGAGTAACATTTATTCAGCAGTTAAGGGTATAAATTATGAAGATAGGTGTTCATTTTTTTTATATGTAATGTTATATATGACAAGCCCATGGAGCCAATGGTAATTATTAAACTTGTTCTTAACTTAGAATTGTTAAAATATTTATAAAATGCATTGTGCAGTACTGACACATTTATAAGTTCATTATGTCAGTGTAAATGTGTAATTTATTTTTTATTGTGTCTGGCCATTTAGTAAATTAGTGATTTTTGCTTAAATAATCTTTTCTTTTAGACTTTTCAATATGCTCACCCCCCCCCCCTCGTAGAGTTATCACGCTCCCCTAGGAGGGCGTACCTCGCAGTTTGAAAAATACTGGTCTACAGTATTAATTGGGTAAAATATATATATATATATATATATATACAGTCGAACCTCTATATTGCGAATTTTTCTATAAAACCAACTTTTTGCTGGAACCTTGAACATTTCACGATTTTCTTCGCCAAATAACCTCTCTATAGCGAAATGAATTTTCCTTATAGAGAACTTTTTCTTTTGTGTTTCCATTTTTGTTCTCCATTTTTTTAAAGTATTTCTGAAAAAGTTTCGTGTTATTCTCTCTTTAATACATTTTATGGTGGTCATAAATCTTGAACTGGTTTTATTAGATCCTAACTCACCTAGAGCAATTGAGTTCTGGACGTTTCATCCAAAAAGTGCAACCTTTAGCCCCCATTGCACAGTTCACTAGAAACATCTTCGCTATCCTCTTTCACCTTCAGTGCATTTGTCCCGTCTCCCCTTGTTCTAATTAAAAAATAATGTATGTTTAATATTGCTTGTATGCTTTAAATTATAAAATGTCCTTAAAATTCATTAACTTTAGCATAAAATTATTTTCTTAATATTGAAAATAGACTGAATTCTTCGACATTCAATTTTCTTGTTTTCCTTGCAGTTTTTCTTTCTTTCTATCATTTTTGATAGGTACGACACATAAAATAAACATATATTAATTTTAAAAAAGTGTGAATAATTACTTTTTTTAATATATAGTGTTTATGAATTTGAAATTTGTTTTATGTGGTTTATAAAGTATATTAAAAGTTGAACCTCTATATAACGAATTTTCCATATAACGAACTCTTTTCCGGGATTTATCGACTTCGTTATATACAGGTCCGACTGTATATCTATAAAATATCTAGATTTGCTTATATCTCTCCTTCCACAATGAAAAGAGTTCCCGATACATCAAATGAATATAAACATATATCTATACTTTGAGGCAGGTGAAATGTTCAATAATCGAAAGACAAATGTTTTATGGTAGAAATACTCTAATTAAAGAGAAATATTACCGAAGTTTTCAATTCAGTTTTGAATTCAAAATCCGTAACATATTTTTAATATATTCGGAAAAGTTACGTATCTTTAATTAAGAGGATTACCAATTTGCATCTCATTATGTTTCTCAGATATTAATTCCAAAGTCAGAAAGATTACATACTTTTCTTCGCTATTTCATAAGATGTTTGCTTCAAAAATAAACATCATATCTTCATTACGTTACATGCAAAAGATGTATATGTCTCCAATACTACAACTCATACTGTCACAAAATAATTCGAATAAAACGTTTTATCGTATGTATAAAAGCAGTTTTCAAGTATTTAAAAATATATTTTTAATTATTTTGAATAGTTGTTTTCAGATCTTCAAAATTTCTTCTATTATAAATTTTGTTTTAATATTTTTCGTAGCACTTATCACTATTGTTGTTACGATTTAAAAATAAAATTATGAATTTTTCATTAAAATGAGGGAGATAAAATTCAAAAATTTATATATATTTAAAATTATTGCATATGCGTTTGAAAACAATGATAGAATTTTATTGTAATAAAAAAAAAAATTTAATTATAAAAAACCGTAAACAACTACGACGTGTATACTAAAGATAAAATTTAACTTTATTGTTAAATTTAGTAATACATTTTTCAAAATTTATCTATATATGTTTCGAAAGAAAATTCAAAAATATTTTTATTCTAAACAAGTAATTTAAAAAAAATGCTTAAGTCGATTCCTACTTAATTCAACAAAGTAAAAATTTATTTTTTTTTAGTTTCTTTTTATTAAATAAGTTACACAATTATAATATAAATACGTTTATGTGCATCGTATTAATACATTTATAAATATGACGGAATCACAATATTAAAGAGACAAAAGAGAACGCGTATTTCCTTGCTAATTTAGATTTTCCTTTCTATATATGGTGTTGGACTGTTTTTTTTTTTTTTTTTTTTACTATTTATTCATTAATTAAGTTTGGTTATTCTAATAAAATAGTACAGTAAAACAGAAATCACATTCTCAGAAATTTGTCCTACAAACTTTGGATTCGAAGTTCAAAGCGCTATCAATCGCGCTACAGGGACACAACGAACGTTTTTCCTTTCTATATATGCTGTTGGACTATTATTTCTTTGTTTTACTATTTATTCATTTTTTTACTTTAACGTATTAAAAAATGTATTTGAACTTAAATGAATGAATAGAAAAAAGTATATATATATATATATATATAGGGGGAGAGTGAAGTAATAGTTGTGTGTGGAATTGAAAAGTATTCAAGATATTCATTCTGGAACACAATTGTCAACTTAAATACAAATTCTTTTACCAGTTGTTTTTCTAACGAATCTATCTTATCACGGTTTATTTTAATCCAATTTTTTGATTTTTGTGAATATATATCTCTTATGCATATATGTACCTTAGATATACCAACTGAGAATAAATAGAAGAATTTTATATTTGGATAAAATTTTCATCGTGAGAGACAAACGTGACTTGACACGATTTACTCAGCTCACTGAGCAAAAATAAGAAAAAAATTCCCGATACTGCAAACAAGATACCAAGAAATTGAAACAATCCAACAAACTTTTTTATCTCTTAAATGAACGTAAAGGTTAAGCTTTGATACAAGTTTCCTGTTTCAGATTGATTTCTGTTAGCAGAAAAGAAAATGTCACGTAAAAACACAGCCCTAAGAAAAAGTCTTCAGGCACTAGTAGAATATATATTCTATTAATCTTACGGGAAAATGAAAGAATATATTTTATTGGATTTCTTTAGGACTTTTCAGAGAAATTTCTCTGTTATGAAAGCAATACCACAGAATAAGATTAATAAATATAATATGATATTTCAATGAATATACAGAATGGGCAAAAAGACAGTATAAACTTCAAAAGTTTATAAAACCCGGAAAATTAAATAAAATAAAAAAGGTTTGCAGGTTCAGCAACGAAAAGTCAAGAGATTTTTTTTTAAGATAAGAAAAAAACCTGCCGATAGATGGCGCTGGTACAAACAAGTTGGAAATATGCAAATGAGACGGGCGATTAAAAATATTGATGCTCTTAATCCAGATCTAGTTATCCGTTGCATGCCAACTAAGTGAACAGGTTTGCTAAGTGAGAAAGACAGAGCTTTGTTGGTGAAGCTATTTTTCATGAATAAGGAATCAGCGACTGTTGCAATGCGTAAATTTCGACTTCAGAAAAATGTGAAAACTGGAAAAGAGGGCCTTCAACAGTGGTAAGCCTCATAAAGCTAGTTCAGAGGTTTTAGGAAACTGGATTGCTCGAGGATTGTGTAAGATCCCGATGACCAAGCCTAAGATTCATTAGCAAACGTTGTAACTTTACATGACCTCCTTGGTCTCCAGATCTGACCCCGGTAGACCTTTGGCTGTAGGAATGTTAAAATTCCAGGGTGTATTAATCCTGACCATCAAATCTGTCGGAATTGAAAGATCCTATACACTGAGAGCTCTCATGTATGCATACGGACATTCTGCACTCTTCCGTTGCTGGATTTCTGACACGCTTGGAATGTGTCATCCCTTGTGGTGGTGGATATGTGGAACACATGCCGATGTAATAAATGATTTCGTAACGTTATATCTGTTATTTGCGATTTATTTTCCTCTTATGTACAAAACGCCACCTATCGGTTTTTTAATTTTTTTAAAATTTTTTTTTTCTTTTTCTTTTCTTAAAAACAATCGCGTGTCTTATGGATAATAAACATGCAAACCATTTTTTTTAAAAAAAATTTTGTTTAATTTTCTGGATTTTCTTAAAATTTTTGATGTTTTTGTGGACTTCTCTACAGAGGCTCAACTAGAATTTTTGAAATATATAACTTAGAAGTGGGTTTATCCATATTTTACGGCAACAGAGGAGAGCAATTTTAAGAAAAAAATGCCAATCACAATCAATTGGTGGTAACTCTGAAAATAATGGGAACTTTTCAAAAATTCCAGTTGAGCCTCTGTAGAGAGGTCTGAGCTATATATGGGCAAAATATTATTATAACAGAAGCATTCAAAAGGTGAAAATTTTGAAAAAAAGATTATTCTAAGTTAATTTTTGGCCAAAATATTATATTTAAATAATTTGTTTTTGTCAAAATGTCCTTAAAACAGTTTTATACATATATTCTAATCTTAGTGACACTCAATATCATGAAAATTATCCATTTATGCACTTTTTTAAAATCACGGTTCCAAACGTAGTCGGATACCTTAAAACACTCTTTCGTACTCCAATATCACCTCAAAAAACTGCTGAATGTTTCGAATATTTTTGCTTTGAGAACTATGAATGATTGTACAAAATTTAATACAGCGTTTTTGATCAATTTGGTCACTCATATTTAAAAAAAGACAAAACCTTACAAACACTTTATCAGTACCCCATTCCGGAACCAGTACATAGCTTAATCTTTAACACACATGAAGAGAAAAAAATACTTACGTGTGTTATAAAAGCGGATAATGATCCATTGTGCAAAGTGGCGTTAACCTTCTCGTTGCGTAGTTATTTTATCAAAGTAGATTCAAAAATTGCGTATTTCAAATCTACATTTTAGACTTAAAATATACAAAAAGGTTTTTTAAGAGTTTTATTTAAAAATATAGAATTAAATCATCAAAATATGAACATAAAGACAAAAATGAAAACATAAACAAGAGCAGCATAGCTTGCACTGATAATCAGAAAAATATATACCCATGGAAATCGTGGGGAGCTCAAATTTTGCTACACCTACGTTGCCTGGGGAAATCGCCAGATACGCAGCGAAAGGGTTAACCTAGTCCCAGAACAGTACGCGGGAAAATTCAAGGTCAGATATATATTTTTCAGGTATTTTATTAAACCAGCGGTCGCCAAACTTTTTGACCTCACGGACCAGTAAATTCACAATTTAAATGCCACGGACCACTAAAAGGATTTTTCAAGTGTTATATATGTTTATTAAAAACAAATTGTAATATAAGAACACATAAAATGTACCTTGTTAATAAAATGAAACTATTAATTGTGCCGAATACATAATGATCGGTACCATTATGAAAGCTTTATTAAAAAACTATAATAAAAAAACAACTGTAAAAACAAAACAATTAAAAATGGTTTAAAAACATCTAGCATTATACATTCCTAGTGTGATGGGTGTTCCTGCTTAATTGAAATAAGATTATGGATATTCGGATATTTCCTCCATTGTTGTTACTGCAAGACGGAGATTTGCATTTATTTCAAGCTGAGATTGGTATCGTGATTTGATGGC
>BMAV01006404.1:34578-50443 GCA_019973955.1 Trichonephila inaurata madagascariensis
ATGTCAACCAAGCGTATTCTAAAATCTAAATGCAATCTTAATTTTAACATATATCTCCTTAATTTGGGACAGAAAATAAAACAAGTAAAGTTAATATTCCTGAGGTTTGAATAATATTTTTACAAGACTTTTTATTATAAACATGAATACTTTTTCAAAAATACCTTAAGTCAACCAAGTGAATTCCAAAATAAAAATACAATCTTAAAATTATCATACATGTCCTAATTTTTAAAAGGAAAAAAAAAGCATCCCTTCACAGTTTCTTATATTCAACAAAAAAAAGAGAGCTTTTCGATCAAAATGAAATATTTCGACATAGTATTATATTACACTTCCTAAAAACACTTAAAATTTTCCGGAAGGATCTAGAATACAAATTAAAAGAACTAATTTTATCCAATGCTAAATTTAAAGATCTGTAACTCCCGTTACAGTTTATTATTAATAAAATACCGCATTTGTTCAGTCTCTATTTCCACCTCAGATAAGAAACTTGAAACATTCCTTTTACAGTTTAATTCTTCCTAAATCCACCTACTTAGAGCAAAAGTATACGAGAGCTGATTTATTCCAACACAATAGTTTAAATATACCCTATTAAAATTCTCGAAACTTCAAATGGTTAACAAGCGCCGGATTCAGCCTCTGCATTGCGTTCTTAAAGTTACAATAGATTAGTGTTGGGTGTAATTCGTTTTAAATTAGGCTAGGTGTTATATTCTACTCGGCAGTGTGCTCGTGATTCTCGCCTTCGCGCAGACGATTTATTAGGCCCCTCATTATCAACGCATTTGGAAAAAAAGTATTGCAGTGCGATTTGTAACGGTGTCTTGAGTTGTGGAAAGGGTGAAATTCATTTTGTATTCCAAGGAGAATTTAAAAGCGATCACGTCAGTACCCAATTTGTTTTAAATTGTTTCGACTCCACTTTTCACAAGGGAATTGGTTTGTTATGTCGATTTTGGCACGATATTTGTATTAACTCATATCTGATAAAGATTATAAAACTTTTGTTTCACTTCGATAATTCCCGTGGCTAGAAGTACATTCTATTATTAAACTGTTATATAGCATTACATAAGTTGAATCATATTGTTCATCACCCCAAAGATTTCAAAAATAAAACAATAACTAATTAATTAAAATGGTATTTTGAAACGTATAATAGTGTAAATCAGAAGCTATTCACGAGATAATTGCTCCTCGTAAAGTTTAAACAAGAAAATAATCCCTACTGGTTTTGATCCTTGCCGACGTATGATACAAATGAAATTAGTGATAAAAAACCTTGGGGATGTTATTTAATACCTGATAAAGTTAATTTTTAAATGTTATAATGTTGACAAAAATAAAATATTGCTTTATAGTAGTATTCGAAATGATGCATTTAATAATAAACAAGTCAAATATCTCTATCTGTATCTATGTACCAATATATCTATCTCTATCTAGCCTGCTGCACATTCACTTCTATCTTTCATTTTACATCTCTCAATCTTTATCTATCTATATGTATTTTTATCTATATATATTTCTATCTATTCATCTATAACTATATTTATATATCTATCAGTTTATTTATCTATATCTATCTATGTATATTTATCAATCAGTTTATCTATTTATCTTTCTATATCTATTTATATCTATTTATCTATATCTACATTTATATATCTATCAGTTTATTTATCTATATCTATCTATATATTTATCAATCAGTTAATTTATCTATTTATCTTTCTATATCCATTTCTATATATTTATCTATATTTATATTTATATCCATCAGGTTATTTATCTATATCTATCTACCTATTTATCTCTCAATCAGTTTATTTGTCTATATATCTATTTCTATCTGTTTATTTATCTATATCTATCTATATATTTCTATATGTGTATCTATCTATCTATATGTATTTCTGTCTATATCTAGATCAATCTATACCTAATTCCATCTATATCTATTTTAACTATTTATCAATATGTATATCTATCTATCTAATTTCATCTGTTTATTTATCTCTATCAATCTATCTATATATTTATTTCTATCTATCTACCTATCTCTCTTTGTATATATATATATATACTAGCTGTACCCTGCCACGAGTTCCTGTGGCTCAGTACGGTTAAAAAAAAGGAATAACAAAGAACAACATTTCTGATATTTTTAACCATTTGCACTGAAGTACGATTATTTGCATTTGTACTTAAATTATGATTTTTTTTCTAAAAAATTAGGCATAAACAAAACTTTTCTAAACATATTTCAGTTGTTAATGAAATACATGATTTATATTACAGTTTGCTTTTGTCCTTATATTGTGAACCTAAAATTATTTATATTGTCTCCATAATGGAGACTTAAACGCATTAAATCGTTTTCTTTTTTTTTTCGGTGAAGAAGCGTTTGCAGTTTAGAAACAATGAACCTTTTTATGCTAGTAGAAATTCCACAGAATCTATTCACTTCATCCTTGTCATCACCCATGAAGTACATTTGTAGGAATTCATGTTGACTATCTGTGGATAGAAGCAGGAAGCCAGCTTTATGATAAATTTATCCTTTCATTTTGAAAGTTGGTACGAATTGTTACAATTTCTATTCCAAACGATGAATATTGGAAAAGTGAATTGTCTTTCCTGATATTAGATAGGAAATGCTTTGATTCCACTGTATATCTGGCAAACAAATTTTTTAATGTCTGTGGTCTCTCTTCAAGTAGAGGCACTTTAATTTTTCTAGTGGAACAAGTCATGTTTGATGCTATTTCTTGTTCACATTTTCAGTCATACGCAGCCCACTGCATTCCTTTTGTGAGGAATAGAAATGATCTGATGTTGCGCAATGCTAATGTTGTGCTCAGAAGCTTGAATCATCATGTCTGGCTGCACGTTGCTTTGCTGCTTGATTAGCGAGTATATGAGCCATTCTTTGTCTGGTTTGTTCATTCGCTGATGCCTGTTCTTCCTTAGTTTGATGTGCAATTACTCCTCACATTGCATTTGATAGGCGAGTATGATGATTTCGATTTTTTGCAACGCATTATTTTTATGTACTGAAGCCAATTGACTGCACTTAAAAAAAGGAAATGTTAAAACAAAAACATACTAAAATTCAAAAAATGAAAAATGGAAAACCGGAATAAAAAGAAGGAAAAAATAAAATTAAAAAATGCAAACAAAATATTTAACTTTAAACATAAGTCAACCAACACAGCCCAATTCCAATGCAATGAGAAGCAGAATAGTTCATTCCATTCAAACAAATCACGCCAAAGAGGTCAATTTCATTATATAACTTGAAGTCAAATGAACAATAATTGACAGAGCTCAACTTCCGTCAACTGCGCTGAGAAATAAAGAAAGCAGTTAAAAAACCAAATAAAAGAAAATGAAAAAAATATAAAATTTACTCGCATAAAATCCACACTGCAATAAAAGACGCAGCTCAATATCAATGCAGTGTAGTACAAAATAATTACGATGACTGCTTATGTTCAAAATGTCACCAATAATTTAACCGTATAATTAATGACGCATTACACTTTACAACTAAATCAAATTTGTGCATTGTTTGCAATTAGAAATTTGCTTCATCTACTTCAGAGTTAGGGTAAAAATTAAATCAGATAGCTGAAGATATTTTTTTTGTTGAATACGCAAGGAAACTTTAAATATGAACATGGATTTCACAGCAGAAATTTACGACAAAGCCTTGATAAAGATTGAAGGTTTTTGAAATTTTAAATTTGACTGGTATTTGCAATCATAATCATGAATATTTTTGCAATTCTAAATTTAATAGGCATTTGCAATCCAGTGTCTATCTTTAAAATTGAGTAGCTAAGGTCTAGACATGGAATAATTCTCACATGAACAATTATTTGATGTGTATTCTAGAATATTCGGTGATGGCAAGGATGAATTGAATGCGGAAAAAAAGGTCCATTGTTTCTAAGCCGCAAGAGGGTCTTCACTGAAAAAAAGACAATTTAATACACATTAAAGCCTCCCCTATTGAGACAAAGTAAAAATAATTTTAGGTTTATATCATACGGACAAAAACAAACCGTTATGACTTCAAGAGTATTCCGTTAACAAATAACAAATGAAATGTGTTAGAAAAGTTTTGTTTATGCATATAGTTATACATATTTTTTTTATATAAAACAATCATAACTCAACTGCAAACGGTTTAATATATCAGAAGTGTATGATTTCTCATTCCTTTTCTTTGTTTTAAACCAGACAGAGCCACGGAAACGAGTGGCAGTGTACAGATCGCGGTTTTTTTTTTTTTTATTATTATTATAAAAAAATCATACCTTAAGTGCAAATAGTTAAAGATATTAGAAATGTGTGCTTTCTTTTTTCAACTAGACTGAGTCACAGCAACGCGTGGCTCGATATAGCTAGTTATAACAAACTTAAATCTTAAAAAGCCATCAAAAACAAAATAAGGCTCAAAATTTTGATGAAAAAACCATAAACATTTCCAAACAAACATAAAATATACATAAGAAAATTTTAATTTAGCCATTTGTATTTCAGAGTAACATCAAATGAAATTTTGAAATCCCACCAAATAGATCTTTTTTAATCTCTCTCAGTCTAATAAGTTACCATCCCAACTCTTAGAAATCTTAACAACTATTTGGTAGAAATATCCATATCCAAGTGCAGAAAAAAATTATTATTGTATACAAACAGTTATAGAACGATTTCCCATTATTGAATGACATTTTTGCGATGTCTTCTGAATTGAGGTAAATGTGGTGGACTGAAAAAAAATGTAAACTACAAATAATAAGAGTTTTATAACAATTTTATTTAGAATTACTGGCGAAAGATAAATTAGCAGAAAATTTTATATTAGTACGCTACTCGTTTTTGGTATGATTTTAAAATCACGCCAAGTAGATCTTTGGCAGAGTCTAATGTTATCACTTAAACTTTAAGAAATTTTAACTATTACCAGGAAAAATTAATAGCATACTGAAGTCAAATCAGTGCTTTATATATAAACATTATGTAAGGCAAATAACCCAAGCTTGGAAATACAATACATTAAACTTTATATTACACAATTTTGAAATGATACCGTTCCCCAATACAGCTTTTTACACAGACTTTTGTTCTAGCACTAATTCCTCTTTTTTTTCCCATTGTAATTTTAGTCAGAAAATGGTCGGTTTATGCCCACATATATGTGAGTGACTTGATCTACTTCATGGCTTTTTTACTTTACATTGTACAATTTTGGAAAATACCTGATTTTTATAATCACTTTTTCCTTTATTCTGATGTACTCAATAGCACTTCGTTCTTCAGTATAATTGCATTTTGTAGTTAAGTGATCAGTTTGTAGGATGCAATGAAAAATTTCAATAAATTTCTAAATTTGATGTTCAAGTTAACCTTTTTTTTTCATTCAATAATGAAATTGCCAGGATTATCAGGGTATTACAGGAGCATTGAACATACACCACATGATACAAATGTTTCAATTTAAACCCATGGAAGAAAGAAATTTGACTGTTGTGGAAGCATGGAGAAAGTTAACGATTATGAATTACATTACACATGCTTCTTTTGCTATTAAACAGTTTGAATGCTTTTTGGATAAAGATTTTCCAGAACGCATCAAAGTGGAAGTTTCGTAGTACAAAAATCAGTCGTGTGGTCTGAAATTATAACTCTATCAAAGGAAACTATTTTCGAAGGTTTTAATTACATGCAGCATAATAATTTTAATTTTTTCTGCAATAAAAATGAATTGTTTTTGTTTTATAAATATGTAACATGGATTTCATATTATTACATTTTTTGCAAGGTTTTCTAATGAACAAATCTACAGTGGCAAACAAAAAATACTAGTTCGGTGTACTAACGTTTAATGATATAAAAAGATTTGAGCTGACTTTATCCATCTGAAGGCATAATTTAAAAAATTCTTCTAATCTTCACTTACTAAAAACAGGGAAGTCAATTTAGCACACAATTACCTGAAAAATACACACATTTATAATATATAAGCAAAACTATAAACATTGGGCGACGAAAGCCTATTAGAATGTTACAACGAACATCAATCTTAAAAGCTATTGAAAACCAAAAAAGGTTCAATATTTTTATTGAGAACATTTATAATCCCATGCACCAGAAAGTATCTCACGGGAGCTTACACAAAAATAAGCGCGTGAAGCACATATCACAAAGAGGAGAAGGATTATAATACAAACATCCTGGTCTTACCCGGGATTAGAAACCAGATCCTACAGCACCACTGTCAGCGTCACTAACCACTATACCGGATGAGTGATGAATAGTTCGATTAAATTACCATAAACACTTCCAAGCAAACCCAAAATGCATATCAGAAAATCTTAATTTTACCATTTTTTATTTCAATGGTAACATCAAATTAAATTTAAAAAAATTGTCTAAGACATAGAAAAAAAACATACTTATCATAATCCCGTCAATTAATTTTGCCAAATTAAGACGTAGCCAGAAGCAGAAAAATATTGTGGGTTGATTTGTCGAATCAGCCGCTTCTCGCGCCAAGTGTTTTCTCGCCAAATCGAGAAATGCGCTAAATCTGGTAACCCTTCTGAATTTGTTCTCAAGTGAACGAGAAGTCGTTTTTGACAAAAACGCGCCAAATACGCGATTTTTCTAAATTTGGCGGAGAAGCGGACGATTCGACAATTTCAACATATTGTGTTCCAAAATGCATGGAACTATTTCCTATTGAATGCATACCGCAGCATTTTGTGATGTATTTGGATTTGAGGTAAATGTTCGACAGGAATTTTTCAATTAGGAATACTGAAGAAATATAAAATTGCCGGAAATTTTAATCACTAAGCTACTCGTTTGTGGCGTGATTTTGAAATTACGCCAAATTGATCTGTTATGGCCTGTCTTATGTTATCATCAAAACTTTTAAAAATTTTCACTATTTAGTAGGAAAATCTGTAGCCTACAGAAGTCATATATAATTATAATCTTCGCTTAATAAAGAGATAAATAATTTTAGCTTAAAATTATAGAAAAAAATACGTCGTGATGTATAAGCAAAATCGTAAGCATTGCACGATAATATTATCAGAATGCTGTTAAAACTGGAAAACAAAATTTGATTTGTTTGAAGAATAATCATTAAAAAAAGGATTTATTCGAAAAATAACCCTAATTAAGTATAAAAAAAAAGTTGGATAAATATTCCAACCGATAAACATAACTACAGTAAAAATAAGTAATAACCTTGAAAAACTGGGTGTAGAGTATAAATTTTCGCATTTAGTGACAGACGTGACATCATAACATCAGAAAATCCTTTCAAAATTAAATTTTTTGAAATTAGAAAGAATTACGAAATAATAAGTACATAAAACCGCGTTCGGATTCAAATTCAAAGTTGTGTCAAAATTTCAGAGGAAATGGTTCAATAATTTTGAAGATTATTGGCTTTGAACAAACAAACAAACATTACATTTATATATATATAGGAAATAACGTTAAATTGGTTTTAAATTGTCCATACATTTCTAGAGAGAGAGAATGATGTAAAAGACATGTTGACACCAAACAAACCAAATGGAATCGAGAATCATTTCAATGTCCAATGAAAGAATTTGGTGCAGACGCAAATGGTCCCTGAGCACGAGATCATTTTTTCTCTCCCACACCGACCATGCGATCTCATGGTCGGTGTCCTCTTAGTGGCGTTATTTTTGTAAACAACGCAGACCCCTTCTTTAGGCTTAACGATGTTTAGCGTCCCCTTCTCACAGGTGAACCCTGATCTCTATTCGAACTGACGTTTATGTCTCTTTTTGTAAATAATTAAAAGCTGTAAATAGCCTGTTTCGTAATTTTCCTAATTCTGTTTCTTAATATATATATATATATGTATATGTGTGTGCATCTATTTCTATCATTATCTACTTATCTATATATCTAATGCAATATCTATATCTATGTACATCTATCTGTATCTAATTATCTCAATTTTTCTATTTATCTCTATCTCTATCTACCTATATATATATTAAATTCTCTTCCTCTATCTCTCTATATATCTACCTATATGTATATCTAATTCGCAACATATCTGTCTCTATTTACCTATCTATATGTCTAATTCTATCTATCTATCACTATCTACCTCTATCTGTATCTAATTCTATCTATCTATATCTACTTATCTATCTCTAATTCTATCTATCTATATCTACTTATCTATCTCTAATTCTATCTATCTATATCTACTTATCTATCTCTAATTCTATCTATCTATATCTATATGTGTTTCCATATAATCAATAAATTATATAACTGAAGTTTTTTTTAAATATTATTATTTCTATACTCTTGCTCCATTTAACTCTCATTGCAATTTATCAAAAATCAAACAACTTATGTGTTCAGTCTCTATTTCCGCCTCAGAGAAGAAACATACAACATTTCTCCTCATATTTTAATTTAATTCTTAATCCACCTACTTAGGGCAAAAGTAAACGAGAGCTGATTTATTCCAAGAAACTTTTAAATATACCCTATTAAAATTCTCGAAAAGTATAATGGTTAACAAACGCCGGCTTCAGCCTCTGCATCGAACTCTTAAAGCTAAAATAGATTAGTGACGGGTATAATTCATTTGAAATTAAGCCGGGCGTATATTCCATACCAAAGTGGGCTTGTGCTTCTCGCCAACGCGCGGACGATTTATTAGGCCCCTCATTATCACCGCATTTAGAGAACCAGATTGCAGCGTGATTCGTAACGGTGCCTTGAGTTGCCAGAATGGTGGAATTCACTCAGTATTCTAAAGAGAATTTAAAAGCAATCACCTCAGTACCCAATTTGTTTTAAATTGTTTCGATTCTAGTTTTCTCCACGGAATGAGTTTGTTCTTTTGATCTTGCAGAGTATTTAAATTAACTCATATCTGATAAATCTTATAAAACTTTTTTTTCACTTCGATAATTCCTATAGCTAGACGTATATTTTGTTGTTAAGATAGTGACATAATTCCATACATAATTTTAATCCTATTATTTATCTCCTCATATATTTGAAATAAAACAATAACTAAATAATTATTTCTTTTGAAACGCATAATAATGTAAATAAGAAATTATTCACGTGAGAATTCTTCCTCACAAAATTTTAACAAGTAAATGATTCCTATACGTTTTAAATCTTGCTGTAAAATGAATCAAATGAAATGAAAGAAAAATAAATTAGAAGTTGTTATTTAAAACACGATAAAGCTCATATTTGACGTACAATGATGTTAGTAAAAAATAAATTATTACACTGCAGTGGGATTTACGATGATACATTTAACAAACAAGTTAAATTTCTATCAATATATATATAACTATCTATCTTTATATATCTATGTATGATATATAAATCATGATCAATATATATATATAGTAATATAAATTAAAAGTGAAAAAGTACAAGAACCTACAGTGCTAAAGCAGAAAGAGATTGAAATTCCCCAGACACAACAAATGTAGATACAAAAAAGTCTTTGGACTAAACTGAAGACCTATTATGATTTATAAAGCTGTCGCGGAATTAGGCCATCGAATTAGGGTTAGCAATGCTTTATGGATCCAACCTTCCCCGTACAGCAGAAACTTTCGACATAATAGGAAAATAAAACAATTTGAAAAGTTAAGCCTAATGCAACACGTGGAAGAAAACCTGATTATATATAAAAATGAAGCTAAGAAAAGGGAGCAATAATGAATGTCTTAAGGAGAGAAATAATAATAATAAAATTAAAAATATATATATAAAGATATATATATATATATATATATATATATATATATATATATATGTATATATATACCGTAAAATCCGGCGTATAACGCGCACCCATACTTTCAAGCTGCATTTTTTAATTTTCAGGTATGTTCGCCGTATAACGCGCACCCCGCTTTTTAGGCAGAAACCTAAAATTTTAGTATACAACGTTCTAATGTTCTGAAGTCATTTATTCGAGATATTATGCCAGATTTTTGAAATAATAGTATATTTCTAGAACTTAAACTCTTTTAGTTCATAAGGTATATCATTTCTTTTAAATAAACAGAATTTCACAATATGTGTAAAAGTAAAATTTTGTTATGCTCATCTCTTTTGTTATTTTTAAAGCTGTCGTTTTTATACCCGGCGTATAACGCGCACCCTTACATTTCGATCTTATTTTTTGTGTTCAAAGTGCGCGTTATACGCCGGATTTTACGGTATATATATATACATATCATGTATTGGAGTAATTCTTAAAGATTTAAAAGAGAAATGTAACGTGCAGACGTTTTTTATACCATAGTTTATTCCAATTTTCAGCAAAATAATCTTTACTTCAAGTCATAACAAGACGAGTCCCATTTCAGCGTCGATCAGCAGTGAGCGAGTCGTTCGTCCACGTGTTTTCCGTAAGTCCGCCGAAGTAGAAGTCAAAGTACTTATGCGAGAGGTGGGTTGAGTTGTCCTGGTTGGAAGTTTACCTCAACTGACACATAAAGGGCTGGGGATTCATCACACACACACATACACACATAAAGAAAAAAATAAATTGTTAGTGAATTTTTTTGCATTTATGTGTGAATTATTATCTTTTTGTTTTCTTGATCCATTTAGGAAGGGAAATTTATAGATTTGTATAATTAAATTTATACTACTTTCTAATATTATTATGATGAATTTTCTCTTTTTACTTTGATTATTATAAGCCTCTGCTTGTTTTGTTCGAAGGACTTTAGAAAAATATTATATATAAATTATATATATTTTTAAAATAGAACTTCAATAATAACAACTGGTTTCAGTTATCAAACTTTGAAAAAGTAAGGTTCTCCTCATAGCTGTGGAAATATTATCAAGATTACTTTTGTTTTATTTTGTATGAGTAAAAGGGGTTTTTTGAAAAAAAAAATACAAATTAATACTATGTTTCCTTTTCCTTGATCAAATATCTCTTCAGTTTTTGTTAAAATATTAAACTAGTGGTCCCGACAGACGTTGTCCTGTACACACATCTTAAATTCAAAAATTCCAAATTTTTATGAATAAGTATTAACAATTTGGACCGTTTTTATGAAATTTTGTGTTAAAAAGTTATTACAATATCTAACGTCATTACATATACGTTTATCACAATTCGATCAATCGATAGCGTGGGATTATGTGTATACTATGAGCAAAATTAAATGTAGAGGCGGTGTTAATAAAAACTTAAACTTGTTTTAATTAAGGGTGAAAAAGTTGAGAATCACACTATTTTATATAACAGGCATATTTATTAAATTGTACAAAAACTTAATTTATCGTAAAGTTATTGGATGTACAATATTTTTGGTTAATCCTTGAGGGGTATAAACAAATAAATTCGATGTTCCAACTCTGGAACACGCAACATATAATTGGCCGTGAGAAAAGCACGGATTTTCTAAAAATTTTAGCCACAAATCCTCATTGTTTGACCTCGACACTTATTAATAGACATAACAAATGCCAAGAGAATTGGAAATGGTAAACGTTTAAATGGTATAAGTGAATCTAAAGGAATCTTTGGGTTTCGCGGTAGAAGTACAACTTCACCTTGACATTTTCCACACACACACACAAATTTGGAAAATTGCATAAAAATTTAATCTTAAAAAAAATCTAAAGCGCAAATTTCGAAAAAAAACTTTTTGTAGTACACATTATTAGGACCTATAGTAATTATGTGCCCCAAGTTTTGTTTTTCTGCTTAGAAGTGAAACACACACACCCAAACACTTTCTTTTATTAGTATAGATTTCCGATAAGAGAAATAATTTTAAATAAAAAAAGTTTAATAACGTGTGTAATCAATTAGATACACAAATAGATTTGTAGGTTAGGATAATTGTTGATCAACGCACGTGTAAATTTTAAAAAAATCATGCAAATTACTCACTTTAATTGTACATAAATTTGCAGAATGTATAGTTTTTTATGCGCATTTCATAACTCTTCAAACACTAATTACATCTTAATGTAATAATTTAATTAACGCTCATTTTATTTCAGCAAGTTAATAACACGAAGTGACAAAATATTTCCCTCAATTTGATCGCAGCACCAACTGTCGGTACAAACTGGAATTATAACAAAAGATTTTTGAACATTCGATACTGCGATCGTTGCCCAGTCTGCCGGATTCAAGGTAAAATATTTCTAGATCAACAACAATTTATGAATAAAAAATTAATTAAATAAACATTTTCAATTAGACCGATTTGTAAATCTAAAACATTCTCGAGTCCACTGGAACAGACACAAACAATTTCATCAAAATCGGTCCAGTGGTTTAGGAGGAGTTTAGTCACATACAAACGCGCGCGCGCGCACACACACACAACACACACAGAAGTTTTATATATATATAAAGATTTCC
This sequence comes from Trichonephila inaurata madagascariensis, assembly GCA_019973955.1. Classification (NCBI taxonomy): domain Eukaryota; kingdom Metazoa; phylum Arthropoda; class Arachnida; order Araneae; family Nephilidae; genus Trichonephila; species Trichonephila inaurata. Next base: position 47,042 of record BMAV01006404.1, read on the forward strand.
CAACTGCGTTCTTTTCTGCTATCCGTCATTCATTGATCAGGAAACTACGCGAAGCTCAGCTCTGCCGTTACCATTTGCACGGCCGTACATATAATGCATGTCTGCTTTTTCGACATAAGTAAACTCTCTCATCGTAAAAGTCAACACAATTGAAAGAGCCGCTTTCCCCTACTGAGATGCATCATGTTAAACGGTGGATAAACATATACTGAACCCTACCAGTAACACAACCAACTGTTGACTCTACTTCTCTTTTCTTTTATTTCTCCTGTTTGTGCCTCACCACGTCACTTTCTCCCATACATTGTTACCCTCCCATTGTTACGATGTCCTGTATCTATCCTTAAAGTTTGTACTATGAATTCGGGACCACACTGTATATATAGAAGTATTCATGTATATATTATGAAAACGGATAATATTTTTAAATTAAAAAAACTGTATGGGTCACTTACTACAATAAATTACTATCTAAACAATTCTTCACTTGTGTTTCTGAATTAAGTCAACTAAATAAGAATCGGGCCTAAAAATAATGAGAAGTTTCAGCTTGTAAGCAACTATAATTATATTACACCATTTTTCAATTTTCATTTTAATTTTATTACCATAAAACGAACACATTCATTCAAAAACGTCTGTAGTTGTTGATAACTTGACAACATCATTACCGAATGTTAGTTAAATTGTTGTTTATTCGAATAAGTCAGAGTGCTAAAAGCGAAAATTCTATAAACTTATTCAAATCACGTTTCATATGAATTGGAAGCTTGGAGACCGTAAAATTCGTTGACTACTTGAAAGGACACATAAATCAAAAGCACACATGCACATAAACTAAGCACAATACTTTGGTCTTAGTTTCAGAAATAAAATACGTGAAACGGTTTGAACCCCCTTTTGTCTTTGCATTCTGAAACGATTTAAACATAAAACAAAGGAAATTCAACATCAAATCAAAAACAAGTTTGGAAAACTTGAGAAAGAAAGATTTTTATATTTTACTTCTTATATTTGTATTTTAGTTTTTTATCACCGCGGTTGTATTTTCTTTCTTCGGCATTAATTTTACGTTATGATAGTTTGCTTAAAAGTTAAATATATTTTATCTTGCTTGGTAGAAAATATCTGTATGTGACAGTTTTCCATGATACTGTCAAACTAAATTACGTATAATGAGAAGAAAATGGGTTTAAACTTTTAATTTTTCAGGAAGATTTCCTCAAAATGAAAGAGTTTTGAAAACACTGTAAATACGATCCTTGAGTAAACCTCAAAAATATTTTCCTAAATTCTTATTGAAGTATTTTTATTTCATATTTCTTATTAAGATAATGAATAGTTAAAGCTCCATAAGGCTTTCCCGTTGATGTGGTGCAGAAGTTAGGGGACGGGGCTGCTAACTCAAGTGTTATCATCGGCACTTGACCATGGTTCAACATTACGGGGTGCGTCGCCAATAGTTCTCGAGTAACTGAATAGTGCGATGTTAATATTCACTCACTCCTTTCTACCAAAATTGACTTTTCCATGTATTATATCTTCATTAATCCCCACCCCGGCACAAAAAAATGAGCTTTTTTCTAAAGGAAGTATAAATTATATATATATAATATGCAGTGTATTTTTGCCTTTTCCTATACTGTTTCTCTAAAAAATTAGACAATTTCCTATGCTTATGGAATATTATACATGTACAAACTATTTAAATTACGTCTAATACTATTAAACACGCAAATTTAATCTGAAGTATTACGCTAATGAAAGAGTGTAATCTTTAAAAGAACTAATTTCTTAATTTTTTTCCGCTGGTTTTCTAAAAATCAGGTATATGAAGTAATGTGAAATAAGATCTTTCGCAAAAATGTTAACCACTCATTCAATAAAGATTGTAATTAGTTAACGAGATTTTTTTTTAAAAAAAAAAGTTATTAATCTCTTGAAGAAAATTTTTATGTAAGATAATTGAATTGAATCTCAAATAACAGGTTTTCAGGAAAGTATTATTTAGAAAGTAATAATTTTACAAAAAAAATTCATTCTTTTTTATGAGGTTAAGAAGATTCTTCTAGGTATATATATTAGAAATAAAAATAATATATGTTTCAGTCGTTGAATTTTCCTCCCGAAGAAGATCTTTGAGTGCTTTCCTTTTTTTTTTCCCGAATTTAGTGGATTAGATTTTCAATTGCTAACAAGATTTAGAAATGTTTCCCAAAACTTTGTACCTTAAAAATAAGATTTAGATTACCTCTGTTTACAAAAAAAAAAAAATAAATAAATAAACAGAAAAATAAAATAAGTTTTGTGTATGACGAGATTTTGCCTCAGAAATATATCTCATTTCGTCACTTCCAGATTACTTCACAGAAGTCTTATTTCAATCTTGAAGCAAACTTCATTATCCAAGCCATTTAAATGCTTATGTTTGAAATAAAATTAGATTTCATTAACCGCTTAAGCGGTTGATTTTTTTTTTTGCCCAAAATGATTCAAAGAAGGGCACGTTTTTTACTGCCTATATTTAAGCATGAGACAAAGCAGAACGTGCAAGTAGAAGAATTTTATTTTAACTTTCAATTTTAAAGTCTTTGTACTATTTTTTTATTTCATAATTGTGGAACATAAAAAACTCGAATTGTTTTCTTTTTATAAGTTCTCTTCGTATGTAAAAAAAGTTTCATATGTCATGAAAAGATTTCTGTCATATTAATTAAAAAAATTTCATGTTCGTACCTTTCTTAAGCGGTTAATGATTTTGTGTGTTTGTGCATATATATATATATATATGACAGGCCCCAGTCCTGCTGGTAAAATGAGGAAGGTATCCTTCTATATAATACTTCTTTATTTCACTTCAATTACATAAAATCCAACATGGCGGCTCTTTGGCGAGCACAACCGAGTAGAACATTAACAATACTTCGGACAAGAGTAACCAGCTAAGCCTTTTCGAGTATGCGTTCTCCTTCGTCGACGACGCTGGACATCATTGGGAACTGGAACGCGAAGCGTTCCTCCATCCCATACTGGTGTATTTGGGCTGTGAAGTTGATGGGCCTTTATAGAATCAGCGTTTCCTGATTGGTGGACGTGGAAGGAGAAAGTGGGAGGAGCAAGGCTGCTTGGTTTCGGCGGTAACTGAAATCAAGTCCAAAACTCGAGCGAGCAGACGAGAGACTCGTCTGCTATTGGTCGTCAGGGATCAGTGATTAAACACTCTATTGGCTGTCCTGGTGTCATTTAGAGAATACAAAATTAAGAAAAAAATTAAATTACAAGAACTAGAATGCCTGTGTGGGTAGAGGGATTTAAAATTAGACAAAATGAATATAAGATAGAAAATAAATAACAAAATAAAATAAAACAATTAATTTAGCAATTTAGAAGGTGTCATTCTCC
>BMAV01006405.1:0-15486 GCA_019973955.1 Trichonephila inaurata madagascariensis
AAACACTTTACTATGATAGGCATCCTCCTTATTCACCAGATTTAGCTTCATCAGACTTTTTTTAAAAAATTTCTTACAGTTAAATCTTGCTGAAAGGGAATCCATTTTACCACAGTTGAAGAGTTTCAGGCAAAAACGGAAAAATCTCCTAAAGGAACTTCCAAACACTTCGTTCCAGAACTATTAACCAGCAATGGCAGCACCGAATACTTTGAAGGCAATACTGTCAGGGAGAATTGATTCTGTAAGTACAATGATTTTTCGGACCAGTCTCGTTTTTCTATGTCACACCTCGTATGCAAGCAAAATATCATTAAGTAGAAAATTTTCAATTATATTGTCCGAATCCTTGAGAAGTTACTTGCATGAAATTAAAATTTTTTTAAACTGAATAAAAACACTTCAATAAGATTTCTGATTGATGATAAAGATTGCTAAACCAGCGTTTCTCAAGCTGTGGGGCGTGACAACTCTACGAAGGGGCGCGAGCCTATTGAAAAGTCGAAAACAAATAAATTAAAAAAATCGTTAATTTACTGAAAGAAAACAAACAAAACTATCTGACATAATAAAAAATAAAATGCATATATTTACACTGATATATTACATATATAAATATACCAGTGCTACACAATGTATTTGATAATTAATTTAACAATATCAGGATACGAACAAGTTTCATAATTACTAGTGACCCCATGGGATAGTCATATATAAAAAAATTATATACAAAAATTAACACTTATCTTGATTATTTGTATGGTTTATAATGAATCCCTTAACTGCCGATTAGAAGTTTTGCAATTCGCTTTCCACAATGCCAACCGTTTTCCACATAGGCGCGCGTATGTGATTTATTGTGGGGTGGGGATGACTAAAGAAGCAAATAATCTGAAATAAGTAAATCCTTCGCAAACATTATCCAAGTCTTTTTATTGCCTTCCAAAGCCTTCGATATAATTTTATGGATAGCATTTCACAGAAAAGATCATACTTCGAAAATACGTATATATACGTGTGGGGAAATTAAGGTTTTGACTGAGTGAGACGCTTATATACGCTAGTGGCACTTAAGAGGTTAAAGTCGTATCGTAGTCTAAGCATCAAAGTATAGTATTATTGAATTGACTACATTTTTATTGTATGAGGGGGCGATGAAAATTATAATTAAATATTGGGTCGAGAATATTGAAACTTTAAGAAGCACTGCGCTAAACTGATGTATTTTTTTAGAACAAAACGTTACGTAAAATACCCATAGTGTAGAAATAAATACGTTATACTTTATTCAAAGAAACAGAAAAGCAAGATAAAGATTTTAATTTTTATAAACAAAGATTTAATCCTGAAAAAGTTACATTAATATTCTATATCTTCATTATAAAAAAAAGAAAAAGTATCTATTGAAAACGCTACTGTTCATTTACAACTGTATATTTAACGAGATAACAATTTATTAAAATAGTTCGTCTCTGAATATATTTAATTGAAAATTTCTATTAAGAGACACTTTTTTTTCCATCCAAGGCAAGTGTTTTGTTATCTAACAGTCTCTTAAAAAGTTATCTGTAACTTTGTACTCTCCAACAAAATACAAGGTTCGCACCATCACCTACTCCTCCCCCTCTAGAGTCCTCACTAATTGAATTTTCTCTGACGATGGTTTCAAAAAAACTCAAAACAGAAAAAAAGGAGAATTACCATTGAAAATTACTTTTTGTTACGTTTCACTAAAAACTTTGTTAGCTAAACACGAGTTGAAAACGAAATTGACCGAGATAACGATTCCAATAACGCTAGAGAGATAGAAGTTGAGAAAAAAAAAAGTTTTTCATCCCTCGACAACTTCACGAAACAAAAAACATTAAAACGAGGCAGAAAACTTTACGCCGGGCCTCCACTTCTTCTAACGAAACGATAAATTGATTTTTCCGCCGTGGAGCTAATTATCAGGTAGAGTGGGCGCAGCGCCTAATTCCCGAAGTGGCGGGGCGGCCATTTTGAGGATGAAAAGATCTTCCTTTAATTACTCGTGAGGGCCACGAGCCCCAGTTTTGATGAACAACAGAACTCGCCTCGGTCCTGGTGGGAAACTTTATTAAGATTTAGAAAAGTCAACTTCAACGGTGGCTGCGTTGAGGATTAGGTACGTCATAAGGCAATTTTATGAATGCAGTCATGGACCGTTTATTCAATAAATACTATTAGTTCATACTCTCCCCATATATATTAATTTATATATATATAGTTCTCTCAAATTTTCAATCGTTAAGGGGACATGGTACGATTTAAACAAAAATTTTTAATTTAAGAATTTTCCAAATTTTTTTGTTTGCCTCCTATGTGTGTATACTATGTAAAACAGATTTTGTGCTCAAAATTTCATAAAAAGTTAGCCATTTAGTTTTTTAAGGAAAAAACTTAAAATTGGTGAAGTGATTTTAAAATGCTACTCCTCCTACAAAGATTTACGTACACGCATGAAATTGGATTTACAAGTACGTCCAACTATGTATAACAAAAGTTGGTGGTATGGGTTTTGCCGATAACACGATTGGTATTTGTACAATACTTCTTTTTATGAATCCTTATCGAAAATTCCTTAAAAAATTTGCAAATTCTAACTTCAATTATTTTTTAAAAAATAAGTATTGCTTTGATTCAACAAAGCATACCAACTTTTGTTACAAGTACTATTAACAATAGGTAAAAAAAATCAAAGCTATTGGCGCAATAGAAAAAAAGCCTTAGCATTTTAAATGAAGACAAACTAGTTATTTTACTTTTCTGAGGTAAGTTTAAAGTTTTGAGTTACCATAGGGATGTGAATAAAAATGAATTTAAAATCTATCATAAATCTTGCTTTTTTTAAGTTTAGAGTTTTCAAATTTTGTGAGGTTACAGAAAAGTATATAAAGAATAATTTAGGCTAGAAAAATTAGATTTGATTTTTTTGTCCGATTTTTGTCAGTTGAATCGTACTGTGTCCTCTTAATAAAATACTTTTTATCCATCCACTCAAGTTCAAATACATTTTTTTAAACTTGTAGTGGATGACACTTGATGTTAATACACTTTTTCAAATGTTTTTTTAATTCATTAATTAAATTAAAAAATGAATAAATAGTAACAAAGAAAAATAATAGTCCAACACCATATATAAAAAGGAAAATCGCTCGCTCCTTGCGTCTGTAGCGCTATGGACAGCGTGCTGGATTACGAATCCAAAGATCGTGAGTTCGAATCCCACCTGGAATGGTCTAATATTTGACAATATGATTGAATTTTACTCTACTATTTAATTGGAAAAACTAAATTTCATTAATTAATGAATAAAAATAAACAAAAAAATTGTAGAAGTCCAACACCATACATAGAAAGGAGAATGAAAAATTGCTTTCTATTTTGTCACTTAATATTTGATTCTGTGTCATATGTATATACATATTTATATGAATTGCAATTATTGAATAAAAAGTAACTAAAAAAAAAAATTTCTCACCTTGTTGACCTAAGTAGGAATTGACTTTAAAAGTTTTTTTTTTATATATTACTTGTTTTTATTTGTAGAAAACCAAGATAACACACATAAGGCATGTTAAAATCTAAAATACACTGGTGTGCAAAACTTAAGCAACAGGTGGGTTTATTGCCATAACTTCACGAAAATCATCTGAGAGACATGAAATTTGAAATGAGGGGAGAGTATTATGTACGTAAAGGATGGCGAAGATCGGCGCTGAAAAAGGAATACAACGCATACGGTATGGAATCAAACAAAACAAGCTTTATTGAACGCATAGTATCGTGACTCATGATTGTCTATCCAACAGGAAGAACAACAAGCAGATGTTCCTTAATATGGTACATGCCCCTTACTACAATGGTTGCTTTGCACCGTCTCCGCATACCAGAACCAGCTGGTGCAACATTTCTTGGGGTTTGGGAGTGCCCATTCCTCAATAAACACCTGTTTGAGTTGTTGGTTGTACCCGGATGATATGAGCGTGTGGCAATAGGGTCTCCCCAAAGCATCCCCCACATGTTCGATGGGATTTAAATCTGGGAGCACGCTGGCCAATCCATTCGAGTGATATCTTCACTTTCTAGCAGCTCCTCAACAGCAAGAGTGTGATGTGGCCGTGCATTGTCATCCATAAAAATGAATTTCGGGGCCAGTGGCACCTTGGAAAAGATGCAGATGGGGAAGAAGTCCCTCCTCACAATAGCGATCCCCGGTTACAGACCCTCTGTCGAAAATGGGAAGCTCAGTTCCGCCGTTCAGCATAATGCCAACCCAGACAAGAACTCCAGGACCACCGTAACGATGTCTTTCCTTGATGTTACTGGGATAAAACCGGGTCCCGATCTCTCTCCAAATCAAACGCGTTGAGAATCGCTTCTGGTACTGAACCGACTCTCATCCATAAAAAGAACCGACTCCATTGATCAGTTGTCCAGTTTTTGTGCTCTCTGTCCCACTGTAAACGGTGGCTTCGGTGGCCATCTTTCAACGGGAGGCAGCGTTCAGGACGGCGGGTGAACAGGCCCCCTTTGTGAAGGCGTCTGGCCACAGTAACCGCTACACTTGTCGACCTGTTGCTGTACAGAGTTTCTGAACAATGGCGCTTGCTGACTTCTGTCAATCTTTTTCGCCCGCAGGATGAAAATATCGGTCATCCCCGCAGTTTTCGTCCCGGGGGCCACACCAACCTTCTAACAGCTGTACCTGTGGTTTGGAACGCTTTTCCCAAACGCGCGGAAATGACACTTTTGTTGATTCCGAACTCTGCAGCTACACTGGTGACAGTACGCCCCTCCTCCAGCTTTCCAATCATTCTTCCACGTGTGAAGTCGTCCAGATGATTTCTTCTAGCCATATTTCACGAACTGACTCCCCTGGCACTTGCAGAGAATATGGTGAATTGCGTCTCCGTCCTTCATTTCATTCTACTGTTGAGCAGCGCGCGCCGACATCACGCGTTTTGCGTACGCCCCACATCGCTTCTGACGTTTTGTTCCTGATATTTGCATACGCATGACGTTTCTACTGACTTACGTGTTCCTCTACTGATCTCCAGACCTCCTTTTCTGCAATTTCATGGCTATCTGCTAAATTTTTACATTGTTGCTTAAGTTTTGCACACTAGTGTAGTTGTTTAACATTTTAAAATTTAATTTTTTTAATTTCAAATAATTTTTATATTACTTGTTTTTGATTTGAAATCATGAAAGAAAATAATAAAAAAAAAAGCGATACTGAATTTGCTGAAAAGTTTTTTTCTTTTTGATGTATTTCCCTTCCACATAAAACCCTTAAAATACAAAGAGGAGGAGGTGAGGAGAACGTCATCAAACTATTCACCATTATCAAGCGGTATGAAATTTGTTGTCCTGTTGGTATTTTATATTACTACTCAAATTTTAATTTTTATTTAGCGCACGTGGCAATATTTAACAAAAATTAAGTAAATCTTGTAGAAAAAGATCTTGGAAAAATAACCGTACATTTGGTATTGTAGAGGAAAATTGCATGGGAGGCCATGGATTAATAGGCTTAAAATTTCTTGATTCTTTTTCCACAACGTACATAAAACCCAATAAATCAATCATATTTAACTAATTTTGTTTTTCAAGTTAATATTTAAAAGATACACTTTGTATTTTTATTTCTTCAATATATTTATTTTCAAACAAATAGCAATCAAAAAATTTAAAAAAATAATTTTTTTCCCGAATCATACTGAATTAAAAAAAAATTTGGGGGGAAACTAAATATCCTTAAAAAAAATTTTTAAGAAAATAATTCAACGAGAAAAAAATTTTTTTTTTACGTAAAAACAAGTAAATAGTTTTCTCACTTGGAACAAGCGATGAGAGCTGATAGGTAAAATACGCAGCACAACACATCAGCTCTTCCCACGATGTTAGATACCTGAAAAGAAAAAATAAATACTTTCAGGGGTGTATATTATGCAAGTAAATAATTTAAATAATCGTTAATCTACTTACATAATACTCAATTATAAAATTAGACAGATTTTTGTAAAAATGTTTTGTCCATCAAAACCGTTTGGAAGTTTTAACTATGTCCTTATTTTACTCTTTACAAACTGTGTTTAAGAAATTCCGAAATTGAATTTTTATTTTAATGAAAAATATCTTTTTCTTCTAATTACTGTTGTTTGCAGCTCAAAATACGTTCTTTCGGAGTCTTATCAACTTCTGATACCTGCTCGAGAAGAATTTCTTAATACGTCTAAAATTACAGAGAATTCAAGAAATGAAAACATTTTCCGCACACAGAAGGATTCCTTTCATTATTGGGCAGTTTAACTGATTTCTAATCTTTAGTAGTAACATTTGCCTTTTTACATAGGAATTTACGGGGAGAGAAAAGCTTTTTCTATATCGCGGGATCCCATTAATTAAGATCGTAAGTTCTCTGACGATATACGTTTCAAGACAAGTGTTCTAATCGTCAATTCACCAAAGATCATTGAAAGAAATAATGGATTTGTTGCGTGTTAAATGGAAGATATCTCGTGGGTAAAATGGCTCACTATCAAATATGGAGGGAAAGTTAGAACAAAGTTACACGAGCTCATGAATCAAAAACTCATCATTTGACTGGAGATACTTAAATACAAAACATATCACAATTGAAATCAATTAGAAAATTAAATTCAAATAAATGGATCAGAAATCTGGTTAGCCCACTAGGGTTTTCATCTTTAAAAAATTGTGACCGCACGATTGTATGCTTATGACTATATGATAGAAGTGAAAACTTCTGATTTATTCTGGACAAGAGTATCCTGTTGTTCAGATGTACTATGTTTTCAATTACGACATTTTCACATACGAACGATAAGTAGTTCTCTTTTTGTGCCTATTCATTGGGGGATTTGATTATTTCATCCATTTTTTGTGAAGTGAAAATTTTAAAATAATTTTTTATGTATTCTTATAATTTATACATGAGTATATACACTTTAAATGCCAATTAGTCTAATTCTTAAAAAATATTTGTACGTATATATATATATATATATATAGGCTTATTCTCTACAAACAAGAGATAACATCCAACAATCACATTCGAAAAACAGTAGGAAAATCACAGTAGGAAAATCACACAATGAAGGAAATATGAGTAACCGAGATTAAAAATTATAAAATGGATGCTGCAGAGTTGTAAACGTTGCTGACTTAGGACAGCTAATATATAAAATAATTTATAAAAAAGTGGGGTTGAACATGTTTTTTGACCAGCCAACCTTTCCCCTTTATGTAAATAATACTGAGCAAAACCAATAGAAAATAATGGATAGGAATATCTAAATCCATTACAAGATAGAGGTAACTTACCTAAAAATTGCACTTACAAATGCAAAGCCCGCGCTAAATCTCTCTCTCTCTCTCTCTATATATATATATATATAAGTTATTTATGTAAATTATATTTATACAATATATATGTTTATATGGTACCTAAGTACGATCGTAACAATGCCAACGTTAACGATAACTCACCATGCTGGCAAGCAAACTAGATTTCCTATGTGTCATACACTCTGAATTGACAACCATGTGCTTCCCTTTCATATAATGTCGCCAAAACTGTTCCAATGATACGTAGGAATCGTTTATATAACTTATACAACACTTTACTGTGTAAGGTTAGGAAAACTTATGCCCTGAGGGCCGTTTACTTTTCTTAAAACTCTCAAAGCAATCAAAAGGAAAGATCTCGTGCTCTTTCACAATTAATGCTTTTAATTTCTCGTAATCTCTTAGTTGTCATCGACAATATAAATCAAAATGTTAGCAACATTCTCACAAATAGGCTTCATTAAAATAGCGAGATTAAATCTTTTGGCCTATTTTTGAGTGCTTAATTGCTCTTTCTAGTTAATCAAAAAATAGTTCTCCTGTTTCGTTTCTTCTTGGCACATGGCGTACCGTTATTTGTACAACTTTAAGGAGTTTATCTAATGAAGGAATACTTTCAACTATATACATCATACGTTTAATTTATACATTCCGTTTGTTGTTGTATGCAACTTATTTCTAATTTTTATATTGCACAACTGTGGTCTCAGGGAAGTCCAAGATAATTTTTTTTATTTTTAATAAATTCTGAGGATTTCGAAAGTATTTCTTTTATTTGAACGGTTTCAAACGATTCATGTACTTTTTTCACCGATTTCTTCTAGTACAGTTAGCAAGTCAACTTTTCAAGTCAGCAAGCAACAACCAGATGGAGTTACGCATTCTGATAACTAGGCTAACCATATGTAAGTATTTTTTCTTTCTACACTAGAGTTTCTAGAACTTTCAACGTGTGCAACCCACTTTTCAATCATAATTTTCTTCCATACAATAATAATGTAATTTGACGCTAAAGCTACAATACTACTTTAAGAATACATTATCAAATTATCAAGACAAGTATTAAATTGTGTATATAATTTTGTATATCACAAGCCCAATGGAGTCATTAGTAATTATTAAACTTGTTTTTAACTTAGCATTTATAAATTAATTATCAAATACATTGAGTGAACTGATACACTTATAAATATATTATTTCAGTGTAAATATGTTTTATGTTATTTTTTTTATGTCAGAATGTATTTTGCTTTGCTTTCTTTCAGTAAATTAGAATTTTTTTTTTAAATAATCTTTTATTTTCAGTAACTCGTGCTCCTCAGGTAGGATTATCACGTGCCCCTAGGGAAGCGCAACCCACAGTTTGAGAAACGTGGTTCTACGCCACTTCCAAAACTATAGAGTACATTGGTAATTAAATTTATCAAATCTATTTCTCCTATTTAAGATTGAAACTTACAAATTAATAACCAGTCTTCGACTTTAACCATCGCTCAATTACAAAGATGAGGAAATCATTTTTTTTTATTACTTTTCTTAGTAAAGTAAAGCACGCAAGATTCCACCCACGCAAACATATGCGTAAGGAATCCATCTAATCGAAAGGGTCTCCTTTTGCTTAATTTATGACGCCTTGAGACAAAGACGTTCCATAATTTACACTCAGCAGTCGGGGCGGCGCCACCTCCATTATCGACTGATGATCGGCATAGCAATTAAACGCATTGACATCTCCGCATAAGAACATTCATCACGTCGTTTCTCCTAAACCCAATAAATCGGGCAATCACCGTAAACAAAGGCGTTTAAACACACTCCTCACCTGCTCCTGCCGATCCATTATCCCAACTCCAACAAACACGAGAAAATGTTATTTTTATCCACTAATGAATAGTGGGATGTAGGAAAACTTTGCATAATTCACATCTACTCAAACAAACAACGGAATGAAACTGAAAAGAAGAGAGGAAGGGTATTTTAACCGCTTTTACCGCCTTATCACTCACTCTATCCTTCCTGGTAATTAACCCCTAATTCATTCTAATGTTATGCGCGTTTACAGCACCCCCTTCCACTCGGGCTCAATCAAGCAGGTGATAATGTGTGAAGGGGCCCCCTTTCTGGAACGGTCCCTTTTCGTTCCAATTGTAAAGTGCGAGTATGCTCCAAGAACAAACGGCCTTTTCCCAAGAAGCGGTCTTATCGTTAAATGGGCGACATTATCTTAATTAAAATCGGGTGACGCTTAAGATAAGGCCGATGCCTTGGAAACTTTTGTGTCTACCTCCAATATTTGACCTCGGAAAACAACGGGAAGCTTTGTCATTCTAATCTGCTGGGGATCTCGAGAAGAGAAGGAAGAGGGACTGAGGGTGTAAACTTTAAAACAGGAACGAACTAATGTGGGGGATGATGAATGGTGATGAATTTATTAGAGGGGGGAAGCATTATTAGCTTGGAGCTAAGATGCCAGAGCAGTCAATTGAACAAGATGGTTTATTCATGATGATGTAGCATTTTTAAATTTGCTTTAATCTTAGGATGGTGACGTTCCTAGGCAGAGATAATTAATGTCGTAAGCTCTGTAGACCAGATACTATTTTCTGCATATTTTTAGCTGCATTTTTGTGTTAATTGTTTTAAACATTTTTTTTCTCGATTATTTATAAACAATAATGTTTTTTCTTATTTATTTTTGAAGGAATACATGCTAAATTACTGACTAATTTCGCGAACTTAAGGGTTGATGATCCAGTCCTAGTGAATGTTCGAATCCTAAACCCAACAAATCATTAAATAATACCATATACTTTGTAGCTCGTTAAATTTAATGAGGCTCACAGTTTTTACATGATGGGGATATTACACCATATTCCAGATGATATTGTAAACATCTGCTCTAGGTTTAAATTGTGGCCACGGTTACAAACTCGTAACTAGCGTTGTCTGATCGCGGTTTCTATTTCTGATGCCACTGAAGACCCAATCGTGTAGTGGGGCTGATGCACGTTAACTCTGTCTCTGCTCAAAATCCTCGCACTGAAGTAATTGAAAATTAGGAGATATTGGTCCCGCTCGGTTCAGGTGCCATCCAAGTCACTTGACAACAGTTTAAAATTACAAAGTCTATCGCTAATATTTTTCGTATTGCTTTAAGCCAGTGCTTCTCAAACTTTCAATACTTGCGACCCAATATTCTGTAATAATTTTCTTCCCACCCCCTTCCCACATCCAAACAATAACAATGTATTGAATTCAATAATAATGTACTTTGACGTAAATCTACAGTATGGATTTAATTACAAACCGAACAAATTATCAAGTTAAGTGTTAATTCTTGTATATAATTTTACATATGACAAGCCCATTGGGTCACTGGTAATTATTAAACTTGTTCTTAACTTAGTATTGTTAAAGTAATATTTAGTATATATACATTTTAATACATTTATAAGTATGATGTAATACATTTATGATATACATTTAATACATTTATATGTATATATATATATATATATGTAATACATTTAAGATGAAATACATTTATAAGTGTATTACATCAGTATAAATGCGTATTTTATTTTTTTATTATGTCAGAAGGAATTTTGTTTTGCTTCCTTTCAGCAAATTAACCTTTTTTTAAATTTTATTCGCGACTTTTCGATATGCTCGCGCCCCCTTGTTGGGTTTTCATGCCCCCTAGGGGGCATGCCCCACAGTTGAGAAACGCTGCTTTAAGAGCAACATGAATAATCACCCACTTAATAGGTTCTAAATTATGAAGTGCTGACACGTCAAAATTACATTAATTTTAAGTAAGCTAAGTAAGGAAAAGAACAAATTTAAGGCATTTTCCGCTAATTAACATTCTTTTTATGACAATAACTGGAATTTTATAAGTAAGCTTATTCAAATACATATATAAATAAAAAGTAATTTTAAAGAATAAAATTCAGTTTTGTATGCAAAAAGTATAGAACATTTTAAAGTCGATGAATTAAAAAAGAGAAACACGTGATACCTTATCTCATAACAATGATGTGATTAAAAAAACAAGAATTTTGCTATAAATTACTACTTTAACTCCGCTTTATCTGTATTTCTTTACCTATTCTCAGATTTTCTTGCTTAATTTGTCCAATAGAATACGCGTTCAGAAACAAAAAAAAAAATCCAATAAAAAATACCTAACAATTTCAGTCAGCTAGGTGGCGTAGTTGGTTTGTCTTGTACTGCCAAGTTTGCTGGTTCAAACCCGACCCAAGTTGGTGGATTTTCATGGAGCGGGAAATCGACAGCATTCATGTCACAATGTCACATGATTATGTGGCATGTTAACGAACCCTAGAGTGCTCTATTTGGCTTGGGTGCTAGTAACATTTCACACTGTCCGAGCTTACATGTCTCTCTCTGGGGAGGAACCTGGGTGTAAAAACCACATTGTGGCGATCGGTATTTAATCTATATGGTGCCGCACTAAAAAGTGATGGCAGCTCCCGGGGTACTATGTCTGCAATGGTAAAATATGAGGTATGGTATGCATCAAAATGCATTGAGAATCACTTTCTAAGCCGAACCTAAATTCCTCTGTAAAACCATTGCCATTCGTCCCTAATACAGTCGACATGTTCTCTTTCTTAATTTAAACAGATTTGTGTGTGTGGCCCATTTTATTGGGACACATACAATTGGTCAAAGGGCATGCAATGCCTTCATTGTGAAGACATCTTCGGACCGTAGTAGCCGAACATCTTCACCCAATTGCCACAAAGTTAGCTGCAATGAAATGAAATACTGTAATGTTTCTGTTTTGCAACGCAGAAAGAGTAAGAAAACGATTATCAAAAGGAGTTGCAACCCGAGGGTTACCTCTATCCTAAAAAAATAGTTAAATGTTTTCTATTTAACATACCAACAATATTTACAAGCTAAAAGCTGCTTTGCGATCATTCGACACAAGCTTTAATTGAATAAATTCAAATATAAATATTTGGTACCAAGAGTCGCTACTAGATAGCGCCACCTATGAATGGCTCCCACTGTTGAGGTTTTCCGTGTCTGAAAAGTCTGAACTGCCGAAATGCAGCCCATTATAAATAACGTTTTATCCTCTTAATGTTCGTATTTATTTTTATTCATGTGTCTTTCGCAGTTCTTTCTCAGATTAATGACTTCCAATTCTCCATTGATGTATATTTCTTTCAAATATATTTATTGACTGGAATTAATTTTTTTTTTCTCTTTCGACAAATTTCCACCATTCACGCTCTTCCTGGGTCAATTTTTCTATGGGATATATTAACTATTATTTTTAATTACTTACTTTAATTTATATCTTCCTTCATTACCTTTTTACAAATGAAAGTCAACACTATTGACTTTATCCAACATATATTTTATTACGCTAGAACCTCATCTTTGTAACAGATGAGATAAATACAGTTACGAACTCCAATAATTAAAAAAGTTTACAAATTTTATTGTACCAATCAATTACAGGAGCGTTTACCAAATAATTATTTAAAAGATTATAGCAGACGGTTTATTTCAACTGATATATATATATAATTATAACTCCCAAACCATTTATAACAACATATGAAATTAAGCCGCCAAAAAATATTTTCACAGTTATTTTATTCTGAAAAGTGATCCATTATGAGTTCTATAAACAATAGACCCTTAATTGGCTAATTACACTCCCTTATATCAGCGAAGTGATATTTATACCAAAGCGCTTTTACGTGCCATTAACGTCACATATGATTAAAGTGTATTAAGCTCTGGTTGCATTTCCTTTCATGGCTTAAGTCTCGTAAGCTTTAGAAATCAATATGATGCAAGTTTCCGCTACTAAGATTTTAATGCATATCAGAAAATATATTTGATGGTTACAATAACGATATTGTTTCCAACAGCATTTAGCTTCAATAAAGACGCAGAAAAATTTTATTTACTAAATAAGAATAAAAAAAATGTGTTATATATATATATATATATATATACATTTTTTTTACACACACATATATATATACATTATTAAAGTCATGCTATAATTTGTGTAACTCTCATTAATTTTTATTTCCATCATTTATATACTTTTGTTAAGTGCTACATTTCAGCCATTTACATGATTTAAATCTGCATTAGGGTCCAAAATCTGGCAATAACTTATATATTGCACTCAGATTTAGCTCGGGCTCTGCATTTTTAAGTGCAATTTTTAGGTAAGTTACCTCCATCTTGTAATGGATTCAGATATTCCTATCCATTACTTTCAATAGGTTTTTGCTTATTATTTACATAAAGGAGAAGGTTGGCTGGCCAAAAAACATGTTCAACCCCACTTTTATATAAATTATTTTATATATTAGCTGTCCTAAGTCAGCAATGTTTATAATACTGCAGCATCCACTTTATAATTTTTAATCTCGGTTACTCATATGTCCTTCATTGTGTGGTTTTCGTACTGTCTATGTGTTTTTCGAATATGATTGATGGATGTTATCTCTTGTTTGTAGAGAATAAGCCTATATATATATATATATATATATATATTCATCTTTGGCATTTTTTATTCAGTTTTTATACTTTCTTTTTCGTCTTCATATTCGAAAATTTTGACAGCTCGTTGTTCATGGGAAGTTTCCCGCAGATATCAGATATAGGACGGAGCAAAAGTTTTCGATCTCAGTTATTGATAAACTTTACCATTGATTGCACTTTCTGGATTTTGTGAGGAAATCCAAGTTAAGATTTTGAAAATGAATAATGGAAAAATGTATTTCTCTTTTCAATCTGAGAACTTCTGTTTTTGTTTTTTTTTGTTTTTTTTTAGTTTCTTTTATACTTTTCTTGCTTTTGTATTAATTTATTTACTATTTTAAAAGATGAAAACAGATATTTCTAATTCACAATTTGAAGATTATTAAAAATTAGTATGAAGACAACTTCAAAGTGCTTTAATTAAAAAAAAACTTTTTTTTTTAAACCATAAAAGCAATGCAAAATATTTAAAAAATTGGACGAGAAAATATAGTTTATATTTGATTAAAATTTTGTCTATATTTGTTATATAAAGAAATTTGTACGTATTTATAATATTAATACTAATTAACATTATTTATATATATATATATATATATATTTAGATCATAATAGAATATTTCTAATTGATAGTTTATATGAAAGCGAGAGTCACATTTTTATCATTTGAAGAAACAGTGGTTTTATACTTTATGTTAATACTAGATTCTTTATAATGTTATATATATTTAAGATAGTTTTCAGATTCCCTTCAGTTGATATTTCACAGAATATTAATCTCACGAATATAAACAATTCACATTTTAATAAAGAAATTTTATCCTTTTTTTAAACCATAAAAGCAATGCAAAATATTTTAAAAATTGGACGAGAAAATATAGTTTATATTTGATTAAAATTTTGTCTATATTTGTTATATAAAGAAATTTGTACGTATTTATAATATTAATACTAATTAACATTATTTATATATATATATATATATATATTTAGATCATAATAGAATATTTCTAATTGATAGTTTATATGAAAGCGAGAGTCACATTTTTATCATTTGAAGAAACAGTGGTTTTATACTTTATGTTAATACTAGATTCTTTATAATGTTATATACATTTAAGATAGTTTTCAGATTCCCTTCAGTTGATATTTCACTGAATATTAATCACACGGATATAAACAATTCACATTTTAATAAAGAAATTTTATCCATTCGTAAAATTATTCAGTAGGTTTTGTTTGAAATATCTCCCCCTCACACAAAAAAGAAAATACTTTAAACGTAAAACCTCCCTAATAGGCTGTTAATCATTAGTCAATACCAACAATAGCAGGTAAGATTACTCGCTTAATAATAGCGTATGAATACGTTCGAAAATAAGGCTTTTACCATTGCATAACTTAACCCTCTAAGCGGTCTGCACTTAAAGTCTTGCCATTCTGGAGATGCTTCAAAAATGCACCGCACATATTTTTTTGCTTTCAGGTGGGGCTCTCAAAAGCGGTTGAGCCGTATTTTTAAGAATGCGGCTCGGCCGCTTTTGG
>BMAV01006405.1:23363-52061 GCA_019973955.1 Trichonephila inaurata madagascariensis
ACTGTAACCGAAAGAGAATGTCTAGCAGTAGTATGGGCGTTGAACAAATTCCGAACATATTTAGTATCAATGCCTATTAAAGTTATTACAGATCACGCTGCTTTAACACGTTTAACTCACGGAAAAAACTTGTCGAGTAGGATGATCAGATGGGCACTCAAATTAGCGGAATTTAATATAGAATGGGAACATAGACCTGGAACTCAAAATGCGATGGCGGATATTTTATCTAGAAACCCGGTTGAAAGAATAATGGGAGAAAAAGTTAATTGTGCAATAATCAGAGATTTAGTACTTACGTCACGAGTATTATGTGAATATAGATTTTGACAAGTAACTTAAAGAGTTTTTATTTCAGGGTGACAGACCCTGAATTCCAATTTGAAAATCAAGTCTCAGAGTCTCTTTGTAATCTCAAATGGATGGAAAAGCAATGGAAGACAAGATTGTATAGTAGTTTAAGTAATATTAGGTAGTAATTAAGTAGATTTAAGTTTTTTAGTTAAGGGTTATGCGGACCTCGTTTTTTTTTCCATCCAAGTCAAGGATGGTTTTTTCCCCGGTCCCTCCGCTCAGATGAGGCATACCAATATATGTAAAAGAGAGAATCTACCATGATTAAAATGCAAAACTGTTAATGGTGGTCTAGTTAATTGAGTAAAATTTATTGTGGCTGTCAAGAGTTCAAATTAAGGAGGAATATTAAATTTAAATTTTAAGATGAATAATGAAAATTAAAGTTAAGTTAAATATTGGAAATTAAGAGTTAAAATGAGGATTCAAGGTTAAAATTTAAATAAAACTTAGAAAGTGAGGAGATTCAGAAATAAAAATTTAGGCACGTAATTTCTTAAGGCCCATGGAGACCCTCGAATAAATCACGTTTTGCTTCTTGGAGGGGGTTGTGACGGGCTCACGCGTCTTTTCTGTAACATAACCTCTGGGTTCTTTGACGGACAAGATTAATGGCAAATCTTTTCCAACCCAAATCCAAGAAGTGAAATAAAAGTATAGATGCAAATAAGATAGCCTTTAAAAGAACAGAAGTTTTAGTAAGCGGGATGGCAATTTAGAGAAAGTTCTATTAGGAAAAGGTAGAAGTGTAATTTGACGGCCTAACAAGGAATAACGGATATCTAGCGATTACTGCAAGGTGTATACTATTGCACGCGCACCCAACAGCCTATCTGAAGGTGATTGAACCGTTGCGTGGAATTCAAGATAGGACAGAATATTTGATATAAGAAATCGTAATATTATTAGAATTGAGAGTAGGCGGATAATATAATTATTTAGATAAGTGATCCAATTGCGCGATCTGTTTTAGCTACTGCTACGTGTTTTGGTTTATTCTCACTTAATATAAGTTTGTTCAATATATTAGAAATTTAAGTTAAACTCTTAATAAAGTCATATTAAGGATTCTAAAATGTCTATTCATTTCGAGAAACCCACACCTCTAATTCACGCTGAAAACCCAAGATATGGTCGACAAAGATCGACCATATCACAGAGTACCTTGTAACGTCTTAAGCATTTAAGTTATGACACTTGGTGGGTATTTTGAAGTTTTAATTTCAAGCTCACAGGACAGTCCACAGACATATAAACAATTTGTACACTATTTACAATTTTTAATTAAAAAACATTAATATTCCGAATTTGTGGAATTCGTAGAGAGATAATCCCTTACGCTTGCTGATGGAGCTAAAAATACAATCTCTCTTGTCGAAAGGAAATCCCACACTTTCCAAATCTCTACACGCTCACGGATGGAGCATACAAAATCTTGGCCTCTCTCGTCGAGTGGAAATCACTGACTCCAAATTTCCATACTGCGCTCACTGGCGGAGCCCACAGAATCGACCTCTCTCGTCGAGAGGTAAACACCGACTGACGCTAGCTTGGCACTCGCGCATACGCAGTGCTTCGGATCAGTCCTCTTTGACACCTAGAGTTTTAGAAGGGGTCTAAAGTTCGTTACAATCTCCTTGTCTGCTCAGCGCTCTCTTAGTTTTTCGAAATATTGGGAGGCCAGAGACCTTTCAAACAGATTGCAGGCTGGATCTTGTTTTTATCTGATTTTTATAACTTGTATCTTTTACATTTTTTTGTCTAAATCTTTTAGGTACTTCAGACTTCTCTATGTATTTATATTGTGTATTGGAGCGGTACTTTAACTGCAGTCGGCGGACCCCCGGGAGTCCGCAAAGCTTTAATAGGGGGTCCGCGGAGTCTCTCATGTAAGGGTGAGATTTTCCTCTTTTACTAGCTCTGAAAGGCGTAGTAGAAAAATTTAAATGTGTGCCATACTAGACTAGATTACTAAATAGTCGCCTATAAAAAATTTAAACGAGAACTTCTTTTTTGATAAAGAATATTAAGTCGGATTAAGTTATGTGCAAAATCTTGGGGGCGGGTGGTCCACGATGTAACGCTGATACATAAAGGGGGAGGGGGACTCGGTGATCGAAAGTTAAAGAACTGTTGATGTATTCTATTGCATTATTGTTATATTTTTACAGCTTTTACATATTTCTATAGCATAAGGATATTTGTAAGTGTATTGTAAATAGCATTAAAAATATTAATTATAAAAATAAAAGGGAAACTTAGCATATTTTATCTGAATTTTCTCTATATCAATTTATGAACTTTCTACTGAGTTTATATACGATTTTAAAGAAGTTTAAACTACTCCTTATATTCACTTTTTATTTAATAGCAATTTCTGATAGTTACAATAATGAGCTAATACTCACGGCTTCCGTATGCACAGGATGAGCGGCAAACATGAGGGTGGCTACAAGGGATGCATCTCTTCTCCAGGCTAGCATCTCCCTACAGAAGTAGAGCAACAGAACCACTGCCACAGCGTGTAAGAATACATTGGTAGCATGGAAAGAAAACACACCACCCCATAGGTTCCAGTTCAATCTGAAATATATTTAGAAAATTTTTTTTTCGTTATGAATTAAATACTTTAAAATGCCATATACGCTATACACAGCACACAATGTATTTTCAAGTACAATCTAATAGAGTCTTATTATTTTTTTTAAATAAAATATAAATTCATTCGTAGAGTGTTATTGAATTTACTGTAAAACTTCTTTTTAGTAATATTTGTGGAAAAATGAAAAGTTAGACTCAAGTGGAATATTTAATGTTCATAAATCAATTTTAAATAGATTTGTTTGTTTGTTACAATGCACTTAAAAGAAAAAAGGTCTACCCGTAAAACTATCTTATTTTAAAAATAAGTGGTGAAAGTGGTAAATCCAAATAATATATTACATTAATTCCGTACGGATAAAAATAAATTGCAATTTTTTAAATTGCCGTTACGTATCATACCATCAATAGTGCACTACTTTTATGTTCTGCAAAAATATAATGATTTATATTGTAAGATACTTATAAAGTTTACAATTAGATTTTTTTTCTTTTTCTTCTTTTGAAAATTACAAACAAATACTTCATTTTATTATAGCTATTAAAATAATATATAAGATGCAATTTTTTTTATTGAAAAGAATTATAAAACCCCCTTGTATCATAAGTTATCACACGGGGCTTACAGAAGTATTAAGCACACATTACAAAGGAAAGAAGGAAAAAAAAAAAACTTTGGGAGGTTATGAGGTTTAAGATGCATTTTACCGATGCCTTTTTCTTCAGCTATAATTGTTTGTTTATTTGTGGTTACTTATATAGTTGTATAAAATATTTTATAAAATACATTGAAAAATATTTTCCAATAAAGTGGTTATTTGTTCTTACGGTATTATTATGTCTTTTATGTCAATGATTGTTCAATTCTTACTATTAGCTTACGATCTCTATATATTTATTTATTTATCTTGGTGGAATTTTCAATCATTAATAAAATACATTTTAAAGCACTCAATTGAGCTGAAATTTATATACATGATTATTTTGGATGGCAATACAGTAATTTAATTATAATTAATAAAAATTAATTGATTAAAACTAATTATTTAAAGAGTTACAAATACACAACCACGTTGGCATCATTTTTGGAGACTTGTGACAAAACTTGAAAAGGTTTTTTTTCTCACGTTTTAAAGCCTTCAGTTGAACTGAAATTTTATATACACGATTGTTTTGGATAACAATACGATACTTAAATGACAATTAATAAAAATTAATTACCACTTAATGTTGTTATTTTGTCCTATGTATATACGTATTTATACTAATTGTAACAATTTAATAATAAGTAGTTAAAATAAAACTTTTCTTTGTTGATCTAAGTAGGAACTGATTTAAATTTTTTTTTTATATTATTTGTTTGGAATCTAACCACAAATCGTTAGTGAAGATCCAAATTTCGAACTCAAAAATAACGTAAAACACGTAATAGTTAGAAGAAACTTTTAGAAGTAAATTTTATATAGATGCCGTTAGAATCAAATACATTATATTTATTTTACCCTAAACACGTTAAAAAAATTTAAGTATATGAAAGAGTTGAGAGATAGCGTAGTATAAATACTTCACCATGAAAAACAACAATTAACTGTACATTCTATCATTGAAGTTTATATACTTTTTTTAGAAAATGAATGTTATTTGCTTAATCTTTTGTGAAACCAGAATTTTTAGCAGAAAAAAACAAAAAAAAAAATTCTATTTCAGATTATTTTAGAACTACATTGATCCCAGAACACTCATGAAGAAAGGATTTCAAAGTTTACCAATCTACTATTTCATTTAATTTGTTCACTCTTAGAGAATAAATATTAATAAATCTTCAGAAATTAAAATATTTTTTGACAGTTTGTTAGATATTTCTTTTTCTTTCAGTTAAATTACTTAAATGGAAAATATAAAAAAAATTGTTAAATGTATCTCCTAAATGTACTTTTACTGGTAAATCTAATTGATTCATGCCTATTTTTAGCTGGAGAACAGTGTGCAGCAGCAGAAGTTCTTTGAGGCAACGAATGGAAACCGAGAGATATTCATAACCGAATTATTTTCCCCCTTTTACATTTCCGAAAGAGGAAGTGACCATTTGTCTAAGCGAGGTGCGTGACTTCTGAAACAAACTTGTTTACTATGCTTCAGTGCTTGAAGCATTGGAAGTTTTCAACCCGAAGTTCCATTAAATATTGCAGAAATTGAATAAAGTCCGCCTTAAAGGCCTTGGAATAATCCTTTCTCAGTCGAAACAACATGTAATGTTGGATAGATGGGAAGAAGGAGGGGGGGGGGCGTAAAAGCGAAATTTAAAATTCCATTTTCGGAATTCACTTCATGCACTTTGTTCCAATCAAAAGAGAAGTTTTGCATTAATCAAACTGGTTCTGACACTTTTTCCCTGAAGCGACCTACAGCTTCGTGCAGGAAAAGAAAAAGATTCTTCGTCTTCTTCAACCATTTTTGTTTACCCTTAACCAAGAAAAAAAGGAAGGTAAAATGCGAGAGAAATAATTGAATTTCTTTTTGCCTTCCTTTTTTTTTAAAAAAAAAATTGTTTACGTTTTAAAGCAACCTGTGCTTCTCAAATTGCGTTTGCCCTGACTTAAGAAAGCGAATTAATATCGATCCGGTACAGGAAATGGCAACTCACTAACAGAATTAAATGCGATAAACGAAGAAGAAATCGCGAATGGCGTGTTTGAATAAAACTGAAGCACGCGAATCCTTAGGGTATAGTTTCCTTTCGAATCAAACATGTCGGAGTATGAAATGACGCTGCAAAAATTTGAAGCCATAAACTTTGATACCAAGTTTGGGTGATCTCTGAACAAGAGATTAAAAAAAAAAAACGTTTCTTCTATTCATATTACTTTTAAAAATATCACTCACACACAGAAAGAAAGCATTTTTATAAGAATCTTAAATGGAAAAAGACAGTGCATTTAAAAAAAACTATTTATTTTCATTAAATACAGTTCGACCTTTATATAATGAAGTCGTTAAATCCCAGAAAAGAGTTCGTTATATAGAGGTTCCTCTTTCAGTATATTTTATATAAACCACATAAAACAAATTTTAAATTCATAAACACTATATATTAAATAAAAAAAAGTAGTTATTCACACCTTTTTTTAAAATTAATATATGTTTATTTTATATATCTTACCCATACAAAAAAAAAGAAAAAGAAAGAGAGAAAGAAAAACTGCAAGGAAAATAAGAAAAAGCAATGTCGAATTTGTCACTGTATTTTCAATATTAAAATTTATGACTTTAAGGACATTTTCTAATTTAAATCATCCCGTAATATTAAACATACATTATTTTATAACTAGAATACAATATGGCACAACTCCATTGACATGCGACTAGAATATGGGACAACTCCACTGAGTGTGAAAAGGGATATCGAAGCGGTTTCTAGTGAACTGGACAATGGGGGTTACGGGCTGCACTTCTCGGATGAAACGTCCAGAATTTTATTGCTCTCGGCGAGTTAGTATCTAACAAAACCAGTTCAAGATTTATGACTACCATGCAATTTGTTACAAGAGAGAATTACTTGAAATGGTCAGAAATACTTTAAAAATAGAGAGAAAAAAATAAATCACAAAGAAAAGCTCGCTATATTGAAAATGCACTTTGCTATAGAGAGGTTATTTTACTAAGAAAGTCAATTTTCCAGGAAAAAATTTGGTATATAGAAAAATTCGCAATATAGAGGTTCGTTGTATAGAGGTTCGACTGTATATGAAACTTTGGTTCTTCGGTGGGGGAGGTCATATATTTTTGTTAGACAAAATTCAAGTCCTAATTCTGCAAAAGACTTCCTCTAAACTGTTATTCGCTGTGTACAACTGGATTGTAGAGTTCTCACGAGGTATGGTGTAAAATAAAGAGATTAAGATTGTAGTTGTGAGGTTTCCTTGCAAGTTAGCATTCTAGATTTCCGTTGATAATGTAATGTATATACGTAACTTAAAAATTATTCCAATACAAATCAGTAAATGATGGCATAAAGTAAAACACGTTAAATTTCAGAATACATTTCATATTTTTATCATAAGTTGCTTTCAATAAAAAGTAGTTGGTAAACTTTAATATATTATGTTTTGGTATAATTTTTTATTTTTTTTTTCGCCTTATGTGTGTTTTTAACTCTTTTAGTTTATTAGATAAAATACTCCAAAAAAAATCTTTTGTTCAAAGCATGTGGTAAAGTACCCCCACTCCAGGCAATAATGAACGTTACCGTAATATCATTAAAATAAAACCACTGAAAAGAAGTTTGATGCCTTAAAAATCAATTTTACAATTTGTGTCTTCCATTTTTATATCATCTATGATTAATAGTACATATGATAATAACTCATACTTCAATCTATATTTTTTTCAAATGCATTTACTGATTTTAGTAATTATTAGAAGTAACATGTAGATATAGTATTTTTTTTTCACGAAGATGTTTTATGAATTCAAATATAAAAAAATAAGCAAATCAAAAATCCAATAGCTTCATTTCCTGTTTGAAGTTAGAGGACAATCCGAAACTTTTTACATAGCTCTATGTATCGCATAACAAAAGGAAAATAATTTGAAAAACTCTTAATACTTGAACATCTTTAACCATTTATTAGATCTTAAATTGCATCAGATATTTAAGGTGAAACAATCTATGCAAACTTACCAGTCAACTTTAAATACAACGGAAAACAGGTGATTACTCTTATAATGTGACCATGATAAAGTCAGACCTTTCTTAATTTATTGTATATTTTAAGTCATTCAATGCGGAAAAAAATCCTGCTTTTGAAATAACAGTATTTCACAGTAACTTACTGTGTGTAACTACTTGTCTTCATGTAAAGATATATTTGAGCAGAAGCTTTAAGGCCTTTTTCGGTTGATGTTAAAGAATAGGACATGACTTGGGAATATATTTTTCCGATTTCAAAGAACTGAAACTTTAATCTTATATTCTGGCTTCACTATATTCATTCAGATAGCAGCATATCTTATCATAACTGTCCTTTTTAACATTCACTTTTTTAGTATAAAATGTGTTTTTCTCCTTTAAGGAGCAATCTCTTTATATTTTAAAATGAAAAAAAAAAAAAAAAACATGCACACACACATTCTACTCATTCAATACTTTGAAATTTAAAAAAAAAGTTAGGTTATTTACATATGTATGAATTATAATGTTTCACATTTTCATGAAAATTGAGGCATTTTTCTGTCTACAAATGTTCTCCGCGTTCATTCCAGGCTCTCTCATACTTATCGAACACGTTGAGAATTCCACTATTGTGGACAAAAATGTCATCCTGATGGTTTTTACCACGATCTAATGACCTTTTGCACTAATGGTCAATCCGAATCGACTAGAATATTATTTACGTTATGGAACAATCTACTTGTCTATCTGTTTTCTGTATTGATAGAGACATCCGGTCATCTCATCCTGGCTTTCATCGAAGCTGTAATCAATCCGTCCATTTATTCTCTTATCACTGCAGTGAATATTAATGATATCTATCAACAAAGCGGTACATTTTCCTGGGATCTTTATGGGTCTGCAATTGTGATACATTTATAAAAGTGCTTTATTCCGTAACAATAGTCACACGGGTTTTAATGATTGATGCATTTATACATGAATAAATAAATGCATATCTATTGATAAGATCAGGTTCTCCTACTGTTTTGTATCTGAAGTATTTCATTAAAAAATGAAAGAAAAAAAATATACCAGTGTTACCAAACAGAGTATTTGAATATATATTTTTTTTAAAAAAAATGGAGATATTGGGACTTTTTAGAGGTTTTTAGATTTATTTAGAACATTTGAAGAAAAATATGCTAAAATTAAGAAGAGAAAAAAATTATTATTTCTAAAATGGGAAAAAAAGGGTGAAAATTTACAAAAAAAAAACAGAAACGGGGTCCATTTCGTACAAAAGGTTTATGAACAAATTTTCAACTTTTAATTTTGATGAGTTGTTTTTCTATTCATTTTTGAAATGACCTTCAGGATAAGAGATATTTAATTTTTTACAAAAACGAGAGCACTTTATCTTAGTTATTATATGAAATTGCTTGAGAAAAGCAGTGAATGTATTTACATAAGGGACCATAAATTTTGTAATAAAACAATGATTGATAAATCTGAAGGTTAAAACACTTCTTTTATTATAAAGAATATACACAAAAAAATTCATTTAATTATTTTTAAAACGTTTTGAGCAATTGTTGTCCCCGTTTGAGCATTTTCAAAAATAAATTTAAAAACTACACATTTCAAGCATAATGCATTTTAAAGTATGACGTCTTGATTTTTTTAAGTAATGGTATCTGCTTTTACTAAAACACTTATAATTTTTGTGCTAGTTAATAGAAAATAATAAACTTGATATTTTTATAAAGCTAATAAGATGACCTATAAAATAAAATTATTTTATATTGTCAATTTTTGGTAAAATTCACAATTTTCGGTTAGTCGTATACCTTAAGACTGCGTTTGCTTAGTGTTAAAGAATAAGAACAATACAGAGCACATTTCAATATGAAAAAATGTTCGAGCATTAATATTATATATTGACTTTATATCTAATGGAAGACCTGCATATTTTTTACTTCTAATTTTCATCCTAATTAGTCTATTTTTACGGTATAAAATATTTTTATACTCCAATGTATAATATTTAATGCCAAAAGTTCTTAAGAATGGGCCAGTTCTAAATTTTAAAAACACTGATAATAAATGCAGATTGTGCTGCTATGTCCTGGATTTTCATGAAAATCGTTCTTTTTTTTCGGCATGAAAATTTGTTCTCCATTTGGTTCAAGTTCTAGAAATTAGTGAAGACATACTCTACCCATATCAAATATATTTTCGAAATGTGAACAACACCGGGACAGGTAAATAAGTGTTGATATATGTATTTTTAATGTTGTATTAGCGTAGGAATAAATTAAACTTCATAAATTTGTGCCCTATAATTTTCTTGTACAAATTTATATATACATAAATAAAAAGAACAATATTAGATTTATTTTTATTTCTCTCTCATCGAAAAATAATATGACAGATATTTGTGTTCCACTATTAAACTCCATATGCTTTTGAGAAGCAATTCATTTGGAAGAAATTCATTAGAAGTTTTTACTAAGTTACGGTTAATTGACAAAATGTCTTAGTTGGGATTTTGAGGTCTCCCTTTCCCTTCTGAGTTTCAAATTGATAACATTCTAGCTTTTAAATACATATAGTAAAAGTAATATCTTCGGATTTGCGATTCTTATGGGAATAGACGACCACAAATGATAGCTCTTTAGCTATATTTCTGTGATATTTTTTAATCTTCGGCTAGTGATTCTTAAATCCTGTCTAATTTAATACTTACTTAGTTCTAAATTTTAACAAGAATTGTGTTCCAAGTATAGACAAAATAACAAAAAAAAAAAAAAAAACGTAAGCCAAAAATACCTGAGCTTTGAATACTTCATGCAAGCACGCATTTTTAATTTTTCCTGGAGTGTTCTTGTGTATATTGCAGTAGAAAAGACAAAAAAAATGATGTTATGAAAATTATATGAATTATAAGGAAGTGCATTTAGATGTCTTTTGCGAGAGATGATTTTATAACAGCAATTAGCATTGTCATTGAATCATGTCTAGTACATTATTGGTTACAAAAAGTAAACAGTAATATATATAATTATAAGAAGCCCTATTTAATTACAGAATTAAAAATGACAAAGTTTGAGTAATGTCAGTTAAACCTCTGACATTTTATACTTTAAAAACTAGCTTGTATAATATAGATTTATCTAATTTCATAATTAGCTTGAACGAATACAAAAACTGAGTAAATGAAACCACTATTATTATCATTTTAGTTTTAAAATATTTTAATTCCATTAAAAATCCATACAAAAAATAATTTTATCAAATTTTTCTTTTTGACATGAGAATCTTTTAAAAATATGTTAAAATCTATAATTTAAAACAGAATAAAACGGTAATTTTTCATTGCTTCTATTAACAGGATATTTTTCCTCTATTTTGAGATTTAGAATAAGATGGCTATTTTATAAAGCATTTAATTTCAGTATTTGCAAAAGGAAAGATCGTATAAATGTTTTGATAAAAAAAAATCAGTGTATTTCCGAACATTAGTTAGGAGTTTAATAAGCGATTTAGTAAATGAGAAAGAATATATTTATAATTAAAAATGTGCATTTAATCAAATAAATTTCTCTAGTCATGACATTAATGACATGGAGTTAAGAGAAATATAGAAAAATATTACTTCGTAGTGCAATTACTTTTAAAGCATTGCTTTTGATACATTTATACCTCAAGTGTGAGAAACATTTATTCCAAAAGCCTTTTTAATCTTCTATAATTCCACCATTACTTCTGATGTATTTATCCTTTTGTTTTACCATTAGATTTTTTTTCCCCAACGGTTATCGGAAATAAAATGTCAAAGAACAACATTCGTTAAGCCTAATAATTTCATACCCTACAGCGATTACTTGACTTTTTTGTTTTCTTTCTTTAAAAAAAATTTTTTTTTTCCAGAACAACAAAGTCATCTAGTGGTGCCATTTTCTTTACACCGAAACAGAAGCCAATATGGATGAGTATGTGTACGAAAGAAGAAAAGAGGGGAGAGGAGGAGTAAAAAAAAACTCTATCAAAAAGCAAACGTGGGGGAAAATATAAAAAAAGGGGAAAAATAGGGGATTTATTTTGAGGGCATTCATATAATGATGAGAGTAAATCTATTGGGGATTATGATCCGATTAAGATAACGAGAGAGGAAACTGGTTTTATATCTTTTCTTTTGTGTTTTTTTTTTACAGAGGCTTCTTTTTGGGGCTTGTCCAAGTTCGCCATTAAGCTAAATATTCTTTCGGGTACGGTGGCAGTGAACCTAATTGCCGCGATTGTTTCTCGCATTGGCCGAGTCCCCCGAGTTTTCCCTAATGGTCGGGAACAAGCATTTCGAGGTTTTGTTTGAGCACGAAAGGGAAAATATCAGATCTTAGACAGAATCGGAGGGAAAAGTGAACGTTCAGGGATCACATTTCCTTCAGGAATGTAGTACGTAGGATTTAAGGCAATGCTTTCTCAAACTTTCAATATTTGCAACCTAATATTCAATCATATATATAATTTTCATTGCCCCACCCCTCCTCCATACAATAAAAATTTATTGAATTCTATAGTACTGTAGTTTGACTAGCACTAAAGCTACAATATGGTTTTAACCTCTTAAGTGCCACCGGCCTATTTAAACGTCTCATCCAACCGAAGCGTTAATTGCCCCGGACGTATACACACGTTTTTCCGAAATACGACCTCTTTTGTGCAATGCTATCCATAAAATTATTTCGTGGGCTTTGGAAAGCAAAAAAGAAAAAAGAAGAAAAAAAAAGAACCTTGACAGTGTTTGTAAAAGATTTACTTATTTCAGAGAATTTGTTTATTTATTCCTTATCTCCCCCTCCCCTCCCACAATACATCAAATACTCGCACCTACGTGGAAAATGGAGGCATTGGGGAGTGAATCCCGAAACTTTTAATTGGAGTGAATACGAGAATCAATTATAAACCGTGCAAAAATGATTATGATAAGTATTAATACCTGTATATAATTTTATATGTGACAAGCGCATGGAGTCACTGCTAATTATTAAACTTGTTCTTAACTTAATATTGTAAAATTGATTATAAAATACATTGTGCAATACTGATACATTTATTAGTGTATTAAATGTGTATTTTCTTTGTTTATTATGTAAAAATATATTTTGTTTGCTTACTTTTAGTAAATGAATTAATTTTTTAAACAATCTTTGGATTTTGACTTTTTCAATATGCTCGTGCCCCCGTTGTAGTGTTATCCCGTCCCCCTAGGGGGCGTGCCCCACAGTTTGAGAAACGCTGATTTAAGGTATTCGAACGCGTTGAAATAGGCAGTTTTTGAATAAATCCCATTTTATATTTTTCATTTGAATAACGCGTACATTTAGATTCACAAACCCATTTTTATTTTGCTTTTACATCGATTTAAAGTCAAGCCGGGAAAGAATTTATAAAACTCAGAAAATTGGCTGTAGATTTTTAACGATCTGGGAATTAACATTTAAATGCTCGTTAAGTTGTAAATGGAATGAGCTAAGTTCATGATGGTTATGTGTGTGATAAATACAATCATCTGCTCTTGATTGAATTAAAAACTAATATCATATTTGAATTTGCAATTCAACCTTAAAAAATTTAGATAATATTTTTAATTCAATAATTGGGTAAAGTTGCAGCAGGACCAAGATTCTTTAAAAAGATTTTCAAAATTAAAAAAGAAATCTTATATTATATGTGTTGTACTTTTAACTCTAGTGCATTTTGTTTACCAATGTGCATTATTATTGTTGGCAAATATGTGTACTTTATTAAAAAAAGCAAAATGTGGCAACCGCGAAGTTCATGAGATGATTGGGTTTAAACACATTATTGCAAGTATCATGTGATGATGATGTCTTTTGAACTTAGTCTATTGAAATACCATATTTTAAAAATAATATGAACTTATAAGCATACTTTTGATTTAATATTTAAAGTATAATTTCATTTCTAGAGAATATTTGACAATGTAAAATGTCTTTTATTTGTGGTTAATTCTGTTAGTTTCAACTCAGTTTGACTGTAAATTTAGTTTTTTTTTTTTTGAAAGCATTAATTTGTTTAATTGAAAAAAATCAATCACTCATATTCATTAATGATTGATTTTTTTTAATAATTTATTAGTGCATTTTATTTTATAGGCTATTAGTGTTTTTCATAACCTACAGCTATGGGTAATTCAAAAAACTTTTTTCTTTTAAACGCAAATTAAAAAAAAAACTCTAATGGAGTTGTAGCTCCTAGGAATAATGGAATTAGTACTGACTTCTTTTAATGCTTAGGCTTCAAGTCAGTTAAAACTGATAAATTCTTTAAGCCTGTGAGTGTTTAAGAAAATGCTGAAGAAAGGTCATTTTTATTTTTTAAATTATGAATTATGTTATTTTTTACTATGTTGGCATGTCTTCAAAGTGATTTTAGTATTATGATTATTCTATCAGTTTTTGTATCTTTTTTTCACATAATAAAAATATTGCATAAATCTTGTATTTGCTTTTTATACAAGAACTATAGGTAAATGGCATGATGTGATTCCAATACTGTGTTCTGTTATTAATGTCTATGTATCATAAAAAAGAATTATCTGATTATACAGAGGAAAAAGAAAAACCTAGAAGCTGCGGCTAATATTGTAGCATGTATAACCACAAATGAGATGAGAAGTTGCATTAGAAATCAGACGTAATGGCAATGAGGCGAAACTATCTGAGTATAGTGATTCAGTTGATGGATTTTGGTAATGGAGGGGATATTCATCTTTTAATGGATACATCTCTATGATCTCAATAGATACTGGAGAGGTGTTAGATGCTAAATTATTTCGGAAGTAAATAATATTTGGGATTCAAATAACAGTGAAATATTATGTCCCATTCACAATTGTAAAAAACATTAAGAGTAATCTATTTTATGGAACTTGTAGTTATTTATCGTATCTTTTATCAATATACTGAAATTAGGAAATTACAATATGTGTACATTTTTTGGAGATGATTATTCTAAGAATATGATGTTGAGAAAAATATTTATGATCAAAATAGAATTGAGAATATGAGTGATCTGTAGGTAGGCAGAAGAAAGGGGATTTAAATCTGAGAAAATTAAATGCAAAAGAGAAAGTTCTGAGATATAAACACAAACTGATATAAATCGATTAATATATCGCTAAATTATTCTTTATTTATAAATTATAAAATTAGTTTAGAATTTCTGTTAGTGTCAATAAAAATAATTCACAAGCTAGATAACAATCTTAATTTCTACCCCCCCCCCCCCCATAATTGTGCGAATGGAAAGCCAACACATGCTCAATGAGCAATTCGAGTGGAGAGCTAAAGCAAATATCAAATGAGAAGACTTATACTAACATAAATCTTAGTAAGTCCGTGATGTATGTCTCAAATGAAGGTGGTAATTGTCGCTGTGGGTCTGAGATTAGAAATATGGAATAGCGAAATTATAACAATGACCTCCAGCCATCATTTGACCGAAAAAGTGCGATGGTGACCTATTGGGAGACTAGTGGCTGGACAAAGTCAGATAGAAGTGGCTAGATGGCTGAGCGTGAATCCGTCTGTGATTCAAAGACTTTGGAAACTATTTCTAACCATGCATTCGGCATCCAGGAGGTTCAGCCAAGGACGGTCACGTGCTACCACGAGCTTCAATGACGATATTTGTAACTATGCGCACGAAAGAATAGAGTCGCAGCTCTGATTAAACTCAGATCTTCCCTCTCTGCAAACTCCTAAGGGTTGGTTTCTATATCTACCATACATCGAAAGCTTCACTAACATGGTCTTTATGCGATGCGATCAACCATTTGCGTCCCACTGAAGTCACTCCATAGGCGGTAACGTTTAAGTGGACATGTCAATATGTCTACTTTACATGGGATCAATGAAGGGCTTTTCTCTTTACGAATAAGTCCAGTTTTAACCTTGAAAGTGATAGTAGGCGTATTTTAGTTTTCTGGAACTCGTTTTCATTCACGATATATACCTGAAAGACATGTATACTGATCAGAAAATGCCACTCTTTAGGTGGACACACGGACCTTCATGTCTTTTCCCGTGGAAATGTTAATGTTCACCCCAAAAGACATCCTGGATACTTATGTGCGCTCTTTTGCCAGGGCTTTAGATAATACTTTTTTGCTACAGGATAATAATGGGAGACTACACATGGCTCGCATTGTGGATGTTTATCTTGAAAGGAAACGATTCAGCTCTTGTAGTGGTCAACTCAATCAACGAACCTTACCCCTATAGAGTGTCTTTGGGACGCTCTAGGATGAAGAGTAGCTGTTCTCAGTCCCCCTCCTAGGACCATAGTCACGTTTTTAACTGCCTTGAAAGAGCAATGGCGTGCTCTTCCAACAGAATTAATAGACCGCATAATTGAGAGCATCACACATCGCTGCATGTACTGGTTTGTTTCTCAGGGGATCATACCCTATGTTAAAAGTAGTTTTTCCTTTATCAAACTTTTTTCCTTTACCAAACTGACACATCCGATCTGTTTATTGTATACGTATGGTAATTTCTACAACTCCATCATTATGCAGTGATTTGTTTTTATGCTATCGTATACCTTCCTATGTCTTATATAATGTGTAGAAGTTTCATTAAATATTCTACGCATAACTTTGTCAGTTATTGTCGTTTTTGGAAATTTTCCTTACTTTATGATAACTAGTGTACATCAAAACTAAAGGAAGTTTTCAGTTGAAAGTTACAAAAGAATAATAAAATCAAGCAATTACGAAATCATCTGAATCAAATTATTGAACAGAGAAAACGAAGGAAAATTTAGTTTTAGTTTGAAAACATATCTATTAAAATAAAATTTAAAAAAAGTTCTTAACTATACATTACGTTATATATCCTATCTCTGTAATCATTCACATTCAAAATACAACTTTTTCATTTCAAGTCATGGATAAGAATACTAGAGCCTCTCTATATACTGTATTTCAGAGGCGTTTCGCCCCAAAACAAAAGAAAATTTGAGTCCTACCCTCCCAGGTCGCGGAGGAAGTTTAATTCTGGGACGGAAAGAAAGAATGTGCGCTGCTGAAGTGCTTTCGGAAAAGAAATCGTCTGCCGAAATGAGCGGGAAAAGGCAACGCCTCGGAAGCGGACTGCGAACGTAATCGACCCCCCGACCTGTCCTCCCCGGCAATCACGTCCGCAGAAGAGGAAGTGAGAGCAAGAACCGGATATGTCGAAACAGTTTTCCAGTTTCTTCGTCTACCTCGCTGCCTAAGAATTCCAGAAGAAATGAAATAAAATGCACCGTGTTCAGAATAATGGAAGAGCATTTATTTTTTGGCGAGGCAAGATTTACCAAAAAGACACTTCTTAGATAAGAAATAAAGGAGATTCGAGCTGAGCTTGTTATGTGGGACATTAAACTTGTGAAAGCAATTTATAAAGGATATTTATGAATCTCACACACAAATAACATTCATTTTATTGGTATATATTACTAAAAACATAAAGGTTTAATAAGGATGTAATGAGTTAAAGGCAATTTTTTTTTATTTCATGGGAAATTTCTGATCGTGTAAAACAAACGAAACACCACATATTTTCAAATTTATTCTTCTAAAAGTTATAAAATCCATTTAAGGTATCCATCTACGTTCGGAACCATGATTTTAAAAAAACGCAAAAATGGATAATTTCCACGATATTTAGTGTCACTGAGATTCGAATACACGTATAAAATTGTTTTAAGGACATTATGAAAAAAAAAATATTCAAATGCAATAATTTTGGCAAAAAATTAACTTAGAATAACCTATTTTAAAACGTTCTTCTACTTTATAAAAAATGCTTCGATAATAATAATATTTTGCTTATATAAAGTAAAGAATTTTCCAAAGGCCTAAACTAAGATTTTTAAAAAAATTTACATTTTATTCAGAGTTTCTACCAATTTTAATAAATTTTTGGGTTTTTTTTTTTTTTTTTTTTTTTTTAATTTCTACTTTCTGTTGTACTAAACTATAGATAAATCCACTTCAAAAATCCTACTTCAGGCTCTGTACAGAGGTCTGCAGCAAAATATTATTATTATAGAAGCATTTTTCATAAAAGGAGAATTTTTTGAAAATAGGTCATTCTATGTTCATTTTTTGTCAAATGTAATATGCAAGTCAAATTTGTTATTCAAGAGTGAGTGAGTGAAAATTAACATCGCACTGTTCAGCTACACGAGGGCTTTTGGTGACGGACCACGTAATTTTAAACCATGTTCAAGAGACGTGGACGACACCTGAGCTGGCACCCCCTCTCCTCCAGGCTTGAACAATTTTCCAAAATTTTGTTTTGTACAAATCTTGTTAATTGACAATAATCAGAAAACCACCAGATTTAAAAAAAAATGATTTAAAATGTTTGAATATAGCATTGCAGCATTAATTTTGGGTTTCTAAGAAGAAAGAAAGAGGGAGGGATAAGGAAGGGGTCCAAAGAAAACACAGCCTAAAAGGCGATGAATCAGTTGCCAATTCAAAAGAGGAATTCCAGGTTTGCCAAACAGCCCTCTTGTGTGTGTGTTGTTTTGAAGTGTGGCTTCAATAAAATATTAAATTGAGTCAAGTTACCCTTGTTAGTGGTTGAGCCGTTACAGGAAATGTGTGATAGTACAAGAGAACTATTCTGTCGGAGATAAGTACCAGTAAATTGTAACTGAGTAATACTTTTTTTTTAATATTTTTTATTGCACTCAGAAAATATTTTTATTATTTTTTTATGAATAAAGGTGGGATGTTTTTTGAAAATTTCTCTCATAATTTTCCTCACTTGAAATGATAAAAGTTAGACTTTGCCATGGCGTAGGCAATGCATTACTTTAATAATTCTAATTGAACTTTTGAAACAGTTCATTACTTTGATAATAATTTCTGTAAATCTGAAAGCATTTTCTATTCTCATTGATGTAAAAAGCTTTCAATGACATAAACTGCCACATAATCATCTAACACAGGGGTCGGTAACCTATGGAACGCTTGCCACATGTGGCATGCGGTACAATTCTCAGTGGCACTCTGCGCTACTCTGCAACTTTGTCAATTTTTGAGAGGATGGAAGCTAATATAAATTTGTAATGGACCTTATTTGACAAAAGTTGTCAGAATTATCGGCGTTTAGGGAATTACGAAAAATTCTGAGAAATAACACTAAAGACAAATGTACAGTTATTTTGTAAATTATATTGAATGTGTGTGCCGTTGCTGGATATTTAATGGTTTGAAGAGAGAAAATTGCATGTAATCTGCTTTCCGTTTTTGTTTCTACATACCTAAGTAGAAAATCTTTCTTCATATGAAAAATATTTCGAGACCGCAAAGAAATTGTTAACAGAATGCTCAAAATTGTGTCAAATTGCAAGTCACACATTATACCCTTGATTTTGAGATATGAAGCTAGAGTGATGCAAGCACTAGTTTCACATTAAAAGTTTTTTATCTTTTTATTTAACTATAATGAAGGGAATTACTTATATTTTATGTTGTCTCTTTCTTATTTTAATATACACTCTATAACAAAAAACAAAAAAAACAAAAAACAAAAAAGGAGTTGCTCGATTGTAATGAGATTTCGTATGCAAAGACATTTGTACCGAACATGCAAATGATTAAAATTTGGTGTCCAATGAATGAATAGCGGGAGCTACATTGCATCGGAACAGCGCACTCAGCAGGTTGCGAAGAAGAAGCGAAGAAGCGATTTTCATTCTGATGATCAAAATTTTGGTTGCATTGCAATTTAGGATACCTTTCAGTGACTCAAAAAATGCCTCACAGAGGGATTAGAGCTCATTACAAGCAACTATCAGTGTTTGAAAGAGGTCGCATCATTGAACTGAAAGAGGCAGGCTGGGGAAATTGGAGAATGGCTCTTTATATGGGTCGAAGCGATGCGGCCATTAGAAGATACTAGCAAGAATGGGTGGAAAATGGCAGATTTCAGAGTCCTGATGGTAGCGGTTGACCTAAGGTCACAGCTGATCGGGAGGACAGATTGATTGTCAGATCAGCTGTCACAGCGTCTAATTCCTCGTTATCAACCATCAGATGTATGAGCCACACACGAGTGTCCACCATGACTATTCATAGACGGTTAATAGAGCAAAATTTATGCTCGTATTGACTGCTACGCCACCTGCCATTTACGCCTGTACATTATCGAGCCAGATTACAATAATACTTAGCTCAATCAGATTGGAATCATGCTGACAGGGGACCTATAATGTTTACCGACGGATCCCGCTTCCAACTATGTCCTGATGATTTTCGAGAACGTGTCTGCAGAAGCCCAGGGCAGCGTGCCGATCCTGCTTTCACTATTGCACGCCACACAGGCCCTCAACCAGGAGTTATTGTCTGGGCGCCATTTCTTTTGACAGCCAGACCCCTTTGGTTGTCATTAAAGCACAGTTATGGCACAGCGGTACGGCGACGACATTTTGAGAGCTGTTTTGCTACCGTTCCTTTAGCAGCACCCTGGCCTCATTTTTCAGCAAGATAACGCCAGACCACATGTGGTACGTGTTGCTATGAACTGTCTTAAAGCTTGTCAAACACTTCCTTGGCCAGCCAGATCACCAGATCTCTCTCAAATAGAATATGTCTACGATATGATGGGAAGGCGAATGCATCTAACAGGGAATGTTTATGACCTGGTCCAACAATTAGAGAAAATTTGTCAAGAAATACTGCAGGAGACTATCAGGGTGCTTTGTCACTTTATTGCATGGTGTGTGACAGCTTGCATTCATGCTAGAGGTTGGTCAACACTTTATTGAGCTCGTTATTTTTAACTATGTAACTCTGAAATAAACCCTTTAATTTTTCTTAAATTTTAATCATTTTCTCTTCTGTGCATAATCTTTCTACCCACCAATTTTTGTATCTATCGGACGACTCGTTCTTGGTGCGACGTTGTTTTTTTTTTTTTTTTGTTGAGTGTATATGCCTAAAAATATGTAATATATGTAAGATTTTATTTTTTAATAATTTCTGTTGAAGAAATAGTTGTATTTTAGGTTCTTTCTGTGTTAAGAAATATTTTTAAATGATGCAAAAGTAATATATAATGAAACCATAAATCTATATTATTGACCTCTTTTCTCTAATTCTGCATGCATTATCGCGAGAATTGAGTTGTCTCAAAAATATTCTTCTGTGCGGCACGCTGAACCATATTTGTAGATTGGTTTGGCATGTCACAGCTAAAGGGTTACCGACCCCTGATCTAACCCAAACACGAAAATATAAAGCATTAAAGTACAAATAGCTGGTTTGAGGCAGTCAAATGTTCAGAAAATTATTTAAATATAATAAGAAATAACAAAAATAAACTTTAATAGTTATTAGGGAAATTTTAACAAAAATATTGTGAGTCAAATTACTACGCATTATTTGGAAAGATGTTATAGCAAAACAAAAGCAAAGGAGCAAAATCGCCAAGTAATTTTTTTAACCTTTTCACACGTATCATACCCACCTCTCGCGGTATTCGATTTCTGTAAAAGAAATAGCTTTCTTCCGATTGAAAGACGTGCTAGAACTCAGCAACGCCTTATTCCACTAATAATAGGAATATCACGTGGCCATCGTTTTTTGTAATGGCACCTTAAGACCTTTTTTTATCGCTACAATATATCAAATTCGAGATATACATGCTCGTTTACATTTTACAAAGGTAATTATTTCCCATTGGTGCAAACCTGCTGTGTTTTCGATTCTAGGACCTGAACTATTGATTTGGAACATTTTCGCGAAAGGGGGCGTGGCCACACGTGCACGTCGGTGGGAAATGTCACGTGCAATTAGGGACCATGGGGCGTGAGACCGATGACATATATGGATGAACGCTCATACCAATTGAAAATACGCCCCTAGAGATGGATTGCATTGTCAAATCGTTTCTTATAACCTATGAAATGTAGGGAAACAAAATTCGTATTTTTATAGTAGTACATTTTTACTTGTATCACACATTTATCACTATACAGATTCCCTGAATTAAGAGAATATTGTGTAAATTATAAGATTATTGCGTTGTATATTCATGGTAGTGTATAGAGTCGCTTAGAAGTTTGGATTTTATAATTTTACGAACCATCTAATTAAATTCTTAGAGCAGCATCTAATATCTATTTTAGGGTTATTATTTATGGCATTCATTTTAATTATTTTATTTAGTGTTGCAAAAACAGGGCTAGAATGTAATGCCTCAAATTAATGTAATTTCGGTTAGATATATCTATTGTTCTTTCTTTAACATTAGTAAGATAATGATTTGAAGACAAATGGATGGAAAAAGGATGGTTAAATATTTTTAAAGTGTTTTTTCAAAAATGAATGGATTGCAGCTTTGTTTCCATTATTCGCAATCATTATTTTTTATGTAAAAAATGAAAAAAAAAACTTTATAGATTAAAAGAATGAGACTGAATATGTTAAATGAAATGGTGAAACATATACTTAAGTGTATTAAAGGTATTTTGTTTTAAGTATTGAAAGCAAATATAATATAGTGTTTTTAACATTGTAATGATTTTGATATTTTAAGGTAATTTTTATCATCATTTTGCTTACAATATATTAATAAACATTTAATCTTATTTTTCTTTAAAAAAAAGTATGGTAGAAATGTATTTGTATGCAAGAAGGTAGAAAAATTTATATTCTTCTAATAACATACATCACTAATAATGGTAGATACGTACAAATTTGGAACTTTTGTATACACTTCAGCAAATAGAAGAAAAGGATGGTTAGCTTGGAATCTCAATATTAGAGAATAATATATGGAATGATAATTAAAAAACCTAGAAAAGTTCAATACGTGCAACTGTACTTTTATGATTTTTGAAGTCAATTATTTTATGAATTTTTTACATTTATAATGGAATTGTATATGCGGGAAAAATGACAGAACAACTGAAGGCTTTATTTAAAAAAATAATGATTAAAATCATATTTTATAAAACCATACGCTTAAACTCTTAGTTAAATATACAGTTTATGATCTCACATAATAAGATAATCCGCTGTAAATATTAGCAAATAAAGTAAAATTTACTTCAGAGAAAGCTAAGGAAAGCTAATTGAGTATAGTATTTAGATTATAATATTGTTACGTAGATCCGTGGTTCGAGGATTTTATGCCAATCAGTCGCAAACAACAAGACAGTTCTTTAAAAGCTATGAGAATTTATTGTCGAAAATTCAATCTTTGAAATACAGGATTCAGCTGCAATATTCGTAGAATAAATCTCAGAAGATCTTTTTACCTTCAACAGCACCCAGACATAATTATAGATGCCTAAAATACACGTATATAAAAGATTATTCACTAACAATCGCTCTTTCAACAGCCGAAGTAATCACTATTCATTTCAACAATCAGAGCAATACTAAGTGATCGCTATCCAAAACCAGACTTACTGACTTTCGGCGAACATCTATTTATATCCTTCACGGATAATTCGAGAAAGACCCGCTTGCGTCATAGGTCTTGAAATTAGTGGATTTCTCTATTAATTTCTAGAAGAATCCAGAGGGTCCCGAACTCGCCAAGAATGGTCACCCAAAACCACGCAAACTTGGCTCTATCACCAAGAGATTTGGCCAAATTCCCATTGAATCACCATTATAACGTAAGGGACGGCGCTGCATGTGAATATTACAATTTTAACGCAAATTAAATCTAATTTAGAGTAAGATAAAGACATTACACATCCAAATACAAATTATTTACACTATTTTACACAAAATTCGTAACAATATCAAACGTGAAGAAGAAACATGGAAATTAAAAGTAGCAAGAATAAAAATGCAAATACAGAGAAGAAATTTCCAAAAAATTGTCAAAAAAAGCATCAGTAAACGGTAAGAAATAGCAATTTTTATGA
This sequence comes from Trichonephila inaurata madagascariensis, assembly GCA_019973955.1. NCBI lineage: Eukaryota > Metazoa > Arthropoda > Arachnida > Araneae > Nephilidae > Trichonephila > Trichonephila inaurata. The sequence goes on from BMAV01006405.1 coordinate 46,945, forward strand.
AACATGCATGCATGTGTGTATTGTCTTTACAAAGAAATATTTACGTAAAAAACGATGTTGATTTCTAAAGTCAATTCTCATGGGAATATTACCGCGTTCATATCCTTTTTCGAATGCATTTCGATCGTTTGAAGCTCTTAGAAAGAGAAAAAAGACATAACATTGTAAAAAAAAGGATCAATGAAACAATTACATCGAAAGAAAATTCACAAAAATTTATAATGAATTGTTTTTTTCACAGAAGATGTAACTGAGAACAGAAATAAATATTGCAAAACAAAACAAAATGCCTTCCCATTGGTAAAAAAAAAAAGTCGTAAGAAAATCCCAAAGGTTTAATCCAGAAAAAAGTCATTAAAATGCATTTCATTACATGAAAGACAAAGAGGTAAATTCTTTCAATTTTTTACTTGTGCACCTCTTAAAAAAAGATCCCCGAGCTAGATTTGTTTGTATGACGAGATGAAAGGGATTTAAAGAAAAAAATCTTTTGTTTCCTCGAAGAAATAAATTTCCTTTTCTTTTCGCCTTACCCCTGTAATAAGATCGGGCCAAAAAAAAAGACTCCTTTTTAATGATTATCCTTGATTGCGCTTTTTGTAGATATGAACAGCCTGGGTCTTTAGAGAATTCTTCTACCTCCATTTGATTGATGGAAAGAGAAAATCCTCAAGATTACTTCGCTTATTATTTCCTTTTTCCATTCAGTAATATTCTTGGTGTTTTAGATTACTTACTGTAGGATTACAAAGTGGTTTGCATGTGATGCATATATATAGTAAAATAATATAATATTGAGTGAGCAGGCTTGAACTCAATACTAACGTTAATAATCACGCGGGCTGACTGAGTTACCCTGAACCTTTTTTCAAAATTATTTTTACTGTACCTGACAAAAATTATTATTCAAGTGAATAATTTAATCAAGATAAAGTACACTTACCTATTTTTAAAGACTTTCAATTTTTCTTTGTTAATATCAGAAAAAAAAACAAAAAATAATCAGACCGAATTAAAAAGTTTCAAATGTGCTTGACTTTTATAAAGGACACATATCACAAACACTTTTTACTAACATTACAGGAATGATAAGTGCAGACAAAACTTTCATATTTTGTTCAAGTTATTGTAGTTTTATTGTCCTTTGATGATCGGCAAATAGCATGTGTATTTTTGACAGGATGCAATGTGTCTTTATATATTTCTTGATAGAGTGTTGAGACATAGCCATCCTGTGATGACTATGTTTATTAGGATCCGCGTAAGCTAGAGGTGTGGGATTATCTAAATGATGAGACATATTGGATTCTTAATATAACTTTTATTAAGAATAACTTATATTACTTAATTCTAATTGACAACTTTCTTAAAGTGAGAGTTAACACCCAATTAAACCTTATATTCAAGTCAGATCGCGCAACTAGATCATTTATCTTAATTATAATAAATTAACTGATTCATCTAACTTTCTATACAAAATATTACCTTTTGCAGAGTCTCCTTCCTTCATCAATTGAGGAAATACCTATAACTTAATTTTAGCTGCGAAGATTCAGACTTCTTTATAATTTAATTTATATGAACGTATCTTTCTTCCAGAGCTATAGGACATCTAACTCTTGATCCGAATGATTCCACACTAAGTTATCTCTAAACTTGCCGCTCCTTCTCATCAAAGCTTCTATCCTTTTAAAGTATATCTCATTTACATATTTGATCCGTTTTTCTTCTTGGTATTGGGTTGGAAAGGTTTTGCCATTAATCGTGGCCGTCAAAGAACTTAGGAGTTATGTTAGAAGAAGGACGCGAGAGACGTCACAGTGTTTTAGGTAGCATTTTTTTCAAAATCGTCCATTCAACTCAAACATTTCATATTCATCGCTTTTCACAATTTTTTTAGCTATCATGATTAATATCTATTATTTTATCAGGTTCTTCGCTTGCTTGATCAGTTTCAACTTCATCGAAAAAAAGATCACAGATGTCCATTTATTTTTTTTATATATTCATTTACATTTATAAACCATAAAGAGTAGTACAACACCGCAATCAAAACCTTAAGTCGTTCACACAGGGAAAATGTAGCATTTTCATGGAAAATATTTTGGAACAAAAGTGGTGACGCGGGGAATTAAGTCAAAACAAATACCATAAAATTTCAAAAACAAACAAACAAAAAAAAAAACGTTTGCCATTTCCAAAAAAGAGGGAGATATATGAAAAATACATTTTAGTTCCCATGAAGACTGTCATAAAGGATGATACTGTGAAGGTCATTGGTAACAAATAAGCAGTTTTCCCTGAATTAACCTTTTCGTAAGCCTGGGGGGAGGGGGGTGACTCTGCACCACACGTCCACGCCCGGGTTAATTCAAAATCTGCTTGTCGTACTTACCGGAGTATACTGAGTTAAGGATTCTGTTTTATTCTTAAAATAATAAAATGCCTCTGAGTTAATTTTCTTTGTATAGCTACAAATATTTTAGAATGTAGCAAAGTTTGAAAGAAATCCTCTGTTAAACTCCCAAACATTTAATCCGTGTACTCTAAAAATTTTCTTGATCTGAAAAGTCCCTGTTTCTACAATAACAAAAACTCTAAAATTTATTAAAAGTTATAATCTAGATTAAAGAAGAAACTATGTTTGGGAGAAAATAAGTTATGTTAAGAAAAAATTCTAGGAATTCAAGTCCCTCTATCCCAACGTTCATCAAACTGTGGGGCGTGGCCCCCTAATAATCCCACCAGGGGGGCACGAGGATATCGAAAAGTCGAAAATAAAAGATTATCTAAAAGAAATATTAATCTACTGAAAGGAAGCAAAAGAAAACACATTGATATAATAAATAAACTAAATATTTACTCTGATATAATATGCTTATAAATGTATCTGTACTGCAAAATGTGTTTCGTAATTAATCCATCAATACTAAATTAATAGGCTATGTTAATACGAGTTAATTTACTCATGGTCTTGATATATACAAAATTTAATACTTTTATTGATAATTGGCGTCGTTTATGATTAAAGTCGTATTATAGCTTCAGCATCAAAGTACATTATTATTGAATTCAATGCATTGTTACTGTATGGAGGGGAGATGACAGGCACGATGAAAGTTATGATTGAAAATTGGTTCACAAACAGTGAATGTTTGAGAAGCACTGCTCTATCTTGTTGAAGCAAGTCAAATTTTAAAGTAGACTTGAATTGCATATTTGAACCTAATTTATCCAGGAATTCTAAGAAATAATTCTGTTGAGTAAAAGACAAAAACTAAGAAATGAAATTCATTAAAGAAAATTTATATTTTTTAAAATTCTCTTTAAAAAAAGATAGCATAAGAAATTCTTATCAATAAGAGTATAACAATTTTGTATGAAACTAATAATTAAAACTAATGATTATTTTTTTAAATTGTTAAGTTAATCAAATTTAAAAAAAAATCAATAATAAAGAGCAAAATAAAATGAATTGAATTTTGTATGAAAAAATGCCGAAGATAATATTTAAAGGAAGTTAAAGTTAAAGGAATGATGTTTATTTTTTTATAAGGATATTGAGATGTTACATCTTACAGATTAACCAATAAATATAAATATCGAAAATATTATCAAACACTATTAATGACTACAAAAACGTGTTCTCCCTGAAAATTGAGGTGGAACCTAGACGAAAAGTACTGTCACCTGTATGGTGCTTAAAGCTAACGACAGGTATACTACATCTAGCTTTTTACAGCGATGAATTTCGTGACCTTCGATTAGACAACGTTAGACAGGTGGCATTAGTAACATCAACTAATACAACAACTTTAAAAATACTTGAAATTCTTTATATCACGCAGAAGTAAAACGTTAATTTATTAACGTAGCATTTGAGCTGTTGAGAAAGATGTTGACAGCAGATTTTGATGTTTTGAGCTATAGTAAAATAATAAGTATTATTAAATTAATTCTGTGCATTTTCAGTACCCATGTATCACCAAATTTGTAATATGAGACCAATTGTATTTAATGCGTAAAGATATATATTCTAGACTTGTGTTTTTCATGATATTATGATTTGTAAAAACGATTCTTCATACAACCAAGACTATTCTTTCGACTTTTAAAAATTTGTAAATTAAAACAATTTTTATGAACTAAATAAACTATAAACAGGCTTTCCATGAAAGTTAAGAACACAAAAACTGCTTAAAAATGGATTTATTTATAATAATAGTTTACAGAGCTTATATTTTTATATAAATATCAAATATGGAGATAATGTTGAATTCCAGCAAAAAATGACTGATGAAAGATAGATTAATCTCTTAAAATACTCTTTTACTTCAAGATTGATTAACTATATTTCGATAAGGGTGAGAAAAGACAGATTATATAATATAAAACTGGAGGGAGATGAAAAAAAAATTACAAAAAGGCTTAGATTATGAGAAAAATAACTTATCGACTGCTTTTAAGGACTACACGCGTTAGTTAAAATGCATTGTGCTAAATTTTAAACTGAATGCTTTGCAGTTCATGTATATAAAATTTTACTGAAAAAAATTACATTAATCGATTGCATTTTTTTTAAAAAAATCGCTTTCTAGAAAAATTAAAATTTCGTAAGAACAAAGATAATAGCATGGAAATAAACGCTACACAAATAATTTTAAAAGAAAATAGATAAAAATTGTAAAAAAAGGTAAATATTTAAATATATTCTTTTCGTAAATAACATTGGCTTAAACTTACACTAGTTTATTAAAGTTTCAAGTTACGTGGGTGTGAAATACACAAAAGCTGTAGTAGTTTGATCGCGTATAATTTTTATCCCAAATGACAAGAATGAATACTTGCGTTCGCACCCTAATCTTCATAACGCCAAAAGTTTACTCCAAGCCAAGCCAACATTCTGTACAAAAATAATAAGAATGACTGTTTTGGCTTAAATTAAAAGATTCATACATTGATACTAATCTAATTTAAACCTCCATTTACGCTACAATTAAACAAGAATCAAACGAATTATCAAAACAATTATAAATTCAACATTCCTGTTAAACTCTCATCCTTACCATTTTATAAAATATGTCAATACGATAATCTCTTATCAAAATTTCATTTCT